>BQNB010051327.1:0-25537 GCA_026074375.1 Tanacetum coccineum | reverse complement strand
ATGGGACAAATCAACCGAACACGAGAGGCTTCATAGAATTTGTTGGGAGAATCCTGCAAAAATCACAACAAGCAAACAACAAACAGGGAGAAATCGGAAAGAGAACAAGCCTCTCTCAACACAACACATTCGATAAGAAAAATAGTAGAAAAGATAAGCATGGGGTGAACTCCCATGAAGCGGCTTGTTTTTTATCACCGAGTCGCAAGCTCGACTCGATCCCTGAATTTAGTTGTCCTTAGGGAAAGTTTGGAGATCCGGGATAACCAATGGTGGTGTATCCCCTCCATAGTAGTGCTTCAAACGGTGGCAATTGACTTTGAAATTCGAACCATCGGCATGAGACAACTTGGAAGCTTTAGCCACAAGACACTTTTCGTCCTTTGTCTTCTCTTCATCTTCGTCGCTATCACTCCAAGATCCTCCAACAAACGCCTTTTGATTTTGATAATTTGATTGTTTCGGACATTCTCCGATGAGATGATTTGGATCTCCACACTTAAAGCATTTTCTTTCGCCTTTGCCATTTTTGTCGTTTTTATTTATTTGGAATGATTTTCTTTCTTCATGTGGTTGTCTTATGAATCGTCCTCGTCTTTCGAAGAATTTCTTGAAGTCTCTTATGGCCATGGCGTATTCTTCATCTTCACTATCGGAGCTTGAGCTATCTTCATCACTTACTTCCTTTTTCACCTTTAATGCAAGAGATCTACTTTGTTCTTTCTTGCCTTTGACCGTTTTGAAATCTTTCTTTATTACTTCTTCATAAACTTTCAAGTTTCCAATAAGTTCGTCAAGAGGTAAGGTTGTTAGATTCTTTGATTCTTCAATCGCCGTGACTTTCGCACGCCATTTTGGATGTAATGCCCTAAGAAATTTCCTAACACAATTCTTGCTAGAAAAACCTTCATCAAGTGCTTTTAGACTAGTAATAATAGTGTTAAATTTAGCAAAGGCATTATCTATTGATTCCTCTTCTGGAATCGTAAATTGTTCATATTGTTGAACAAGAAGATCTATTTTGTTAGCTTTGACTTGATTATTACCTTGATGAGTGATTTTTTTTAACGGCGATTTTTATTAAAACACTAGCAAGAAGCTAGAAATTACAATGAAACCATATGAGGGTTTTTATGCCAATCAATCCAACTAAACGAAACTTTAAATCTAAACCGACACCAATAAAAAGAGCGAGAAACCACATCATCAAAGATCAAATCCTTTGACGGATTTTTCACACCAAAAACTGTCTGTTACGATGATCCAAAGGTGCACAACATAATCGTAGCAACGCTTCCTTCTAATACAACGCTTGTGCTTCATTGGGATGATATGGTTCACGATCCAATCCAACCATTCCTTTATAGTGGATAAATCCATATATGTCACGTCACCACCAACAAGATCATCTTACGAAAAATCTCTCTAGCAATATTACACAAAGAATATATGTCTAGTCGATTCCACCGCAATATTACACATCGAACATAAAAAAATAGACTCAATATCCAATCCTCTTCGAGATATGTTAAGTCTAGTAGGAAGGCAATCTAACCTAACTTTCCAAGCAAAAACATTAACCTTGATAGGAACGGCTCTAATCCACCGAATTTTTGAAGAGACCTCCGGTAACGTTTTGTCATCTATTAACTTCCTAACCGAAGCTACAGAAAGAAAACTCAACCTGATCCCTAAAGACCTAAATCCCCTATCCCCACCCTTTTTCATTGGGTTTACAAGCGAAATACCTCTCTAACCTCTAGCCACACACCAAATCTGAAATGCTCCTGTTCATTCCCCGCCCTTCGGACCTCGACGAAAAGAGAAGTCCAAAGAAGTTTGCTGCAATTTTGAAGCAACATTCACATGCTTGCATGTCTCTAACGCATATATTCTAGGATACATCTGATTAAACGCACTGTCACCGCACCAGACATCCTCCCAAAAACATGTATTCTCCCCATTGCCCAATTTCCTTTTATACCAGAAGCTAAAACTATACCTTGCTTTTCCAGCAAGTCCATTATCATGCACAAATGCCAATCCAAATCGATGGGGAGCAGACTTGGTCTTTCTTACAATAGTTTCCCATCATTTCCGCTGGATAGCTTGTAATCCCTCGTCCACAACGAGAAACTTTGAGTAAAGATCACTCCATACCATTTAAACAAGTGGGCTCTATTAAGCTCATAAAGACTTGAAACTCCAAGGCCCTCCGTTCGATTTTAGAAGCTAACACTTTTTTCGTATTTTTACCATGTTGGTTATCATAAAGAATCAGTACAATTAGAAACAAATAGCTTGGATTGATTCCATGCGTTGACGCACCTTCGTAAGGACTTTAAAAATAGACATATGATATATTGGCATCGATCCTAATACCGACTTAAGAAGCGTTAACCTTCCTCCTATAGATAAAGTCTTCATCTTCCACTTTAATAAACGAGCAATCACACGATCAACTACCTCATTCCAAGAGTGTATACGAGACATAAGTGCGCCTACTTTCGACCCAAGATAGAAACTGGAGATTTCAAGAGTAAGGCAAGCCAATCTTACAAGCTGCCAAATCCATATTATTCTTCTCCACTGAAAATTCCCTATTAACCTTACTTATTTTTCATATGATGTGCATTCCCGAAGCACGGTATGAAACACTCCAACCGTGGGAACGATAATATCGATATTTAGGGAATCACTCCATTGTCCCATAAAGACCGATAATCAGCATAAAACATATGGAAGAAACTTAACGAAGCAACCTATAGCAATACCTTTAAATTATACCGCATTACACCCACTCTTTGAAATGAAACTATGCAAGTTTCCATGTCAATGTAAAATAAAAGAGGAGTATAAGTCGATCACCCTTGTTTGAGACCCTTATTTAACTTTGATATTCTTGACCGTTGGATCTACCATTCACCTTACATCATACTTCTTGATGATCTAAGGCAATTTGGATTCCTAACCACACACACTTTGCACTAAAATACCAAAAACTGTTCTCAAACACAATCATCTTTTCTGTCCAAAAAATCCCATTGAACCGAGTCATACGCCTTCTCAAAATCTACCTTAAAAATCAAAGACTGTTTCTTTTTTGATTTGCACCATTGAAGGAGCTCATTTAATATGAACGGACCATCAAGGATTTGTCTATTCGCAACAAAAGCATATTGAACTTCATTTACAATATCTCCCAAAACATGCACTGGGTGATTTGCTAAAAGCTTAGCAATGATTTTATATAAGCTTCCAAGTAAACTAATAGGCCTAAAATCTTTAACCATTTTAGCATATGAGACTTTCGGAATTAAAGCAATGAAAGAAGAGTTACTACCTCTAGGAAAACATCCATGTTGGAAAAAATATTTCACAACATCCGTCACGTCATTCTTGACAATTTTCCAAAAATGTTGATAAAAAAACAAAGTGAATCCGTCCGGTCCTGGCGATTTATCAATCCCATAATCAAAGTATCCCACAATCAAAGCAATGAAAGAAGAGTTATTACCTTGATGAGTGATTAATAAAGTATCCCAAATTTCTTTTACGGTTTGACACATAAAAATTCTCGGTATTATACGCGGCAAAGCATTATAAATTACCATTTTGATTATATTATTTTTTGCAAGTTCTTTTTAAGATCATTCATTTTGTTTTATGAAAAGGTACAACTTCATCCTTTTTAGTTTCGGGTTTAATTTGAAATAGGAGGAAGTCTACATATCGTAATAACATGCCAGAGATCTGATCCTTTTGTCTTCACACAAGTTTCGATTCTATTTGTTATAATAATAAAATCCATCACTTTCAAATAGTGGTGGTCTTTGCATAGATTGCCTTTTTAAATATTTTTCAGAATCCATAGATCGATTCAAGTTTTAAAATATAATTTATTTTAAAAATATTGTTTTACGTGGCTCTTGATGCTAATTGTGGAAAACTAGAAGGGGGTTGAATAGTTTATCGCTTTTTGATTTAAGGTTTATGTTTGTTTGTAAAATTTAGTTTTGACTTTTTGTGAATTCAATGTTTGCACAATATGAACAATATAAGTTATGAAGTGATAAAGTAAGACAAGAGATAAGAGTAAGAACAATCAAACCACAACGCGAGGATTTATAGTGGTTCGATAACGAAGCACCTCTTCGCCCTACTCCACTCCCCGAGCACCTAAACTCGGAGAGTTTCTTCACTATTGTCAATCAAACTCCACTTAAGGGAGAAAACCGTAACACAACGTTGTTACACCGATTTACGACACAAAGCTAATTGTCGAGTTCTATTCTTAGAAGGAACCAATCTATCACATCACAACTTCACGATTTTATCCACGACTTCACAACTTCATGGGAATTCTTCATAACTGGGTCAAGACTCTTCACTACTTCACGACTTCACCGTCACCACACTACTTATGGTAAGATCACCTCGATTAACTCTATTACAAAGATCGCAAGATCTAGCTACTACATACAAATACAAGATATACAATTGATTTACAAAAATGTGATATGAATGCAACAAGGTTGCAATATACACTTGAGGTGTAATACTTCTTCACTTGATGATGAAAGTATTCTTCTCTTGCACTTGAGGAATTAAGCTTGGATCACTTAGAAACAAAGCTTTATGATTAAATGATCATAGAATTTTAATGAGACGTGTGGGTTGTTTTAGAACAGAAAGAATGAGTGCAAAAGATGAGAAAATAGTAGGGAAAAGTCTAGTATTTATAGAACAAACTGGATGAGATGTCAGTCTTTGGGCGTGTCTTCTTAAATAGGTGGGCTGTCCCCTATAAATTATGGGGGCGCCCGTGTATTTAAGGGGGGCCGCCCTATAGATTAGGGGCTCTCCCAGTTTGTCTTTTATGTTGGGAGAATTTTATGGAACTCTTTTCTAGCCTTGCTAGGTCCAAAAGTTTTTAATTTCATAATGTTTATTTTGAATATATACATTTCATTTTAAATTGTAGAAAATGTTTTGTAATGTTTAACAAAATGTTTACAACAATTTATAAAAGTGTGAGGTTAAATAAAAATTTCCTTTGATATAAAATGCATTAAGCATTTATTTATTCATACCTTTAAGTGATATAATTTTCGAAATGAAAATTTACTACTAATTACTTGTTTACGTTTAATTTTACATTGAACGTTTTTATATTTTGTGATTATCAAAACGTAAAGATGTGAAAAATATTAGTAATATTTTTAAGCATTATATTTTATCAACAGTTACTAGTACGGAATAAATCCGATCTTGAAGACGAACACAGCCCAGCAGATTATGTATGACAGAAAAAAGAAAAGATGCACAAGAATATAACCCTCAATATTAAATGTTTATTGAGTAAAAGAAAGGGATTAAAGTACAAAAAACCCCTTCCCCCACCTCCTTTTATAGATTTGAGAGGGAGATCAAACAGGTGGAAAGAATAACAGTATTAAACCCTTCCCCATCGCCTCCTTTATAAAGATAAGGGGGAAGGAAGGGTTGAGCCGTAAAGAAACCCAACAACATTATAGTGGTATTTATTAGAGCCTATCTTTACACTAAACCACTTACCTATTGACTAAAGTATATACTAATATCTAATAGTTTTGAATGTCATTAAGTCTTGTTTCCTTAAATCCTGGGCGTGTACAATTTAATTATTGCCACATGGTAAAAAATTTAGAACAATCGTGTGCATGATGTTCACTCAATTTGTAAATATTCATCAAAGCATCAGGTGTGTTGTATGTCAATTGGCGTATGGCGGATGTGCATTTCATAATAACACCCACTTGTAAAACTTATTAGACTCATACAATCGGGTCGGACTTTAAAGAATTGAAAATGATCGGGAAAAGGATCGGTAGTATAAGTAGATATACCTTTTACTATTTCCATTTATAGTTTTCTGCCCATACGATATCGACATCTAAAATAGGACTCTGGATATTTAGGATCATTACCAAAATAGTCTGTTAGCAAACGTTCTTCTGCAAGTTCATAGTCACGATGTATCGGATTATGCGAGTGTGAACTTTGAGCTTCTTATTGTTGCAACAACTGATGGTACTCATAAGCTCTCGTCAAAAACAACAAGTCACCTTCCTCATCGGATTGGTATACAACATCATCCGGATTAATAATTTACAATGTTTTAGGTTGTGTGGAAATTAAAGTGAAAGATATTAGTTTGTGTGGAAAAATGATTATGTTGGGGTTTATATAGGGTATGGTTAGCGCAATGGGGGTGTCGCATGGGGCCGGTGAAGCTTATATTTTTGTAAGTTGTGTGGCAAAATTTATTGAAGTTAAAGCTTATTAATATAAAATTACATAAAATATATCAAATTATATTCAAATATATTTCCAGCTTTTACATAATAATCCATTATATTTTTAAGGGTATTTACGTAATTTGACTAGTTATAAGCCCCCATAAGCCTTTCTCTATGGGCATGGGCTTATGGAGGCTTATGACTTATAAAAGGTTTCACAAGCCTATGTGACAAGCGAGACTTATTTTATAAGCCAACTTATTTTAAAAGCTCAAGCCCTTTTGACACTGGTTGCCAACATTGCTGTGACAAATGGTTGTTTAAAATATACAGTATAAACTTTGTAAAAAACTAAATAGCATTTGGTGGCCCCAACCAAGGGCAAGCCAGGATAATTTTTGAAAACTACACTACAAATTGGTTCGTCATGAGGCAAATTATAAAAATAATGAGATATTTTCGAAAAATTACACTACATTTTTTTCGCTAGGGGGCACGTGTCCACTCGGCCCCCATTGTATCTCAGCCGTTGGCCCCAAAGGTCAAAAAAATTAGATTTTTTCTTCATCTAGCACAAGCCAAGTATCTAGCGTGTGATTTGGCGAGGCCTACCCTGTGCAGTGGTGTAGCTAGACGCAGGTGACACGGCGGTCGGGTCCAAGCTACTCCACCCAATGCTCTTGGAGTACGCTATAACTTCAAACTCATAAAAACTTAGTGTGAAATTTTATACAAAGATCAAAAACAACTACTAAGAACACCTTAGATTGAATTCAACCAACCTCGCGACTTATTTTATTCACAATATCAGACTATCACTTTAAATGTGGTAATTATTTTTGAGTTCAGTACAATTACAAAGAAAGAAAAACTACACAGATCAAAGTTCTCAAAGATTGAGAGAGAAAACAATTTTTTGAGAGAAATAACAAAAGTGACGATATGAAGGAATGAGAGAAATAACAAAAGTGACGAAAAAACCGAAACCGAACCGAAAACCGAAAAAATCGAACAAAAAAACGACCGAAACTAAAAACCGATGGTTCGGTTTTTAATTTTTCAAAAACCGAAAAATTTCAGTTCGGTTTCGGTTTTTGTTCAAAAACCGAACCGTAAAAATCGAACCAAACCAGTTTTATAATAATATATAATTAATATAATATAAATTAAATTAATGATAACTAAAAATTTTTAAATTATACTTATTTTATGGATGTAATTATTATTATAATATATTTTATCTCTAACTGTTTATATATATGTTTGTCTTGTCGTTTTGTTTAGTTGGACAATAATTTGGTTACATGTCACATGATCATACTATGTGTATTTTCAATGCATGTGTGTGTCTCCATTTATATGTGTTAGCTTGTTAAAATTTGTGTAACATTATTAGACTCATATTGACTAAAAAAAACCAAATTTCTACGTAAACATAGTTTAATAATATAAATTAGCAAATATCCAAATTTAAAACGGGTTGAAAACCACGAAAAAAACCTCGTAAATCTGAACCACAAAAATCGAGAAAAACCGAAAAACCGAACCAACCAAAAACGAGCGGTTTCGGTTTTTGGTTTATAAAAACCGAATATTTCGGTTCGATTTTGGTTTTAGCCAAAATACAACCCATACGAACCGTGCACACCCTTACTCTTGATTCTTGACCTGACTTTAAAGTCCAGCTTCATCACTTAGCTCCACAACTTCTTGTTATTTTCAACTTTAGTCCCTGCTAATATAAACTTAGAACACACAGTATCCAAAGTTATAATATAACTTACTTTTTCTTACCTACCAGTTATGGGAGTTGATAAGTGCTTAATTACACATATTCCCATTGTATACTTTAAAAAAACGAGCTTACAAAAAAATTAATTTGACCAAAACAGACAAATAACTGCCAATATATGTTTGTTTTGCATTTTGTATTGTGACAGAAGTGCGATATCATAAAAAAGACAGAAAACCAAAGCCATAAAAGAACCAAACTGAGCATGGAATGGAAATGACTGTGAAAATCAAGGCCAAAAGTCCAAACATGCCAAAGTCAAGAGTCAATACGTGAAGAATCAGCAGTCAACCGGGAGCCGGAACTGAAGAAATACTATTGAATGCAATCTTAACCATCTGATGGGCCAGGGGAAAGCCTTTGTATATTTATGGAAAGATGTGAAGGACCTAATGGGCCCCCAATCAATTACAACAGCCCATTTGTGTGCAATTAGGGACAAAGACTGTGAAGACTGTGAAGGCCAATCACATAGCCCCTAGTTACTAGCAATCTCAGCCATTGTACACACAAAACCCACTCCTACACCTTATTGGGCTTGAAAAAGCCCAATAACCAAGCCTACACCTTATTGGGCCCAAACCCAAACCCAAACCCAGTGGGCCCAATACAAGCCCAAGCCCAACAAAAGCCCAATAAACCTTTTTTATAAAACACAAGGACCAAAATGTTAATTTTAAAACTTTGTTTTATAATTAAAAATGAAAAAAAAATAAAACTTTAGGGGATAAATTGCCAAGTTTGAAAGTTGTTTTAAAAAGAAAAAAGGTTTAAACAAACACAAGGGCTGAAAATGCAATTAACCCTAACCTTCTTTATTTCTTTTAGTTATAAAACGACAAGGACCAAAAGTGACATTTCCCAAACCATGTTATAACTAGTTTTTGGGCTAAAACGAAATGAAAAGAGTGAGAAAGTTGGAGGGCTAGTGTTGCCTCTTCCCCGAAAATTCCTTTTAAACCTGCAACCAAGAACTGTACCCTCCATGTACCCGCCAAAACCCAAACCACCCCATTCCCCACTGTTTCAAGCTCAAACCACCTCCCAAAGTACTTCCCAGCTCACCCATACCCTTTCCCAACAAACCATTGCCCCTATAACCCTCTCCCTTGGTATTTCACACAACCCAAAGTCGACATCCATGGCTGAGATCAATAGAAGGCATATGGAGGGCTAGGATTTGCTCAGGATTGCATTGCACTTCACAAGAAACACAGCCCAAGAGCTTTGAGCCTCTATAAAAGAAAAGAGAACAAGCCGAAGTAACCACACCTTTTTTTACCCTGTTTTTTTAGTTTAAATGTTTTAATTATGTCTTTTTCTTAAGCAAGTAGTGTAATTCAGTACTATTTAAAAGTTTATGTTGTAACATTTTCTAGTTAATGTTTTTTAATAAAAAAAGTAAAGTTTCTTTTTATTGATATGTTGAATCTTCAATTCTCATTTTAGTTCTTTAATTCTGTTTAAAAATGTTTACAATGTGTTGTAAAATTGTTATACCATATTAGGAACCTCATTTTTCTCCCGTTACTTCATTTAACAAGGTAAAAGGCCCCCCTGGTTTTAAAAATTTCAAAGGGTGGTGTTGGTTTTACTTAAAATGGGTAATATGGGGATTGCCATGGGTTATTATGCAACTCAGCCACTCTTGCTGAGTGTGTGAGTCATAATAGACCAATTTAATTACAAGTTTGTTTAAAAATAGTTTTTTAATGTCCCTTTTGCTTTTCTGTCAAACTTTTAAATGAAAAAGTGAGCTAACCACTTATGCTGTTTAGACAGCTTAAGCACACTTTTTTTGTGCTCATTTTAGTTGTTACTAGCTAAAAAGAAGGACCTTTGTTCTGTCATTTTTAAAATACCCAAGTATAAGTCAAATGTGCATGTATACCATTTCTTTGTAAACTCCCAATTTCAAGCTCAAAAATCAGCAGTCTAATCTTTGTTTTATAAAATGAATTTTTGAGTTTAAGTCCCATCCATGGGACCTTTAATCTGTTTTTTGACCTATTTTCCATTATAAGCTCTTTAGAGCTTATTGCATAAGCTCAAAAATACCCCCCCCTTATAGTCTGTTTTGAACCTCCCCTGGTGCTGAGCACCAGGTTTAAGCACATCTTTTCTTAAGCTTACTTTTATTTTAGGTCTTATGTTTTTATTGCTTTTACATCGCTATAGGTAGGCTTATTAGGTTTTAGCAGCTTATTTTACAAAATTAGCTAGCTTATTTAGTCAGCTTAAATAGCTCTAATAGTCACCTTTTTCTGTTTTTTATAGTAAACAGTTTGAATAGCTTATTTAATTTTCAGCTTAACTTAGGGTCTTATTTTAGTGTCATAGCTTATCCATTAGAGCCACCCTTGCCTAGTATTTATTCCTTTATTTCTTAGTTTTTGTGTGGTTAAATCAGAAAAGAAAAGGAAATAAGCCCATAAGCTCTTTAAAGATTCTGTCCTAAAGAGCTTATTTTATGTTTATTCCCTAGGATTAGACAATGTGTTATTAAAATATTTGTTCTTTAAGCCCTGAATAAGTTTGCTTTTTTAGGTTTTGGCTAATAAGCACTTTGGACCCACCTTGCAATCGGGGTCCACTTCAGGGACCATTTGTGTAATTTCCTCTTTTAAAGTTATAACTGTTAGTCCCTGTGGTTAGTTAGCCTGTTACTCCATTAGTCCTTGTGTCCTTTTCACTGTTAGTCCTTAGGTTAACTTTAGTTAGTTTATTTAATTTAATTAATATAAATTAGGTTTAAAATTAATTAGTTTAATTACTTTAATTATAAACAGTAAAATTTGGGCATTTTTATATTTTTAGATTTGTTAACTTTTTCTTTATTTAATTTCATTTTTTCAGAATTTTTATAACTTTTATTTTTTGTCTTTTTCTATTTTCTTAGTTTTAATTAGTTTTTAATCTTAGAAAATTCATAAAAAATCCAAAAATTAATAAAAAAATATTTTTCTTTTTTGTAAAATTTTCTTTTGTCATTTAGTATCTAGGAAAAATATAAAATTTAGTATAGGCTTTATTTTTATTAAATTTCAGTCTTAGACCCGTTTTACCGAGTAAGTTTTACCGTTTCTTTTCGTTTTACATTCAAACGACCTCCGTTTTAGTTCTAGTTTTCTTTATTTTTCAAATTAAGTTAATTAGGATTTAATTTTGATTTTTAATTTAATTTAGCATTTATTTTCTTAATTTTTAGTATTTAGGGTTCCCGATACCTTATTCTGTTCCCCGTATTTAATTTAGATTTAATTTTAGGACTTCCCTATAACTAATTTTGTTTCCCGTAGTTTTTAAGATCCCCATTTCCTATACTTGTTTCCCGTAGATTAAATTAAGTTTTATTTAATTAATTTTAGTTATAATTATATCAGTGTTCCCATCATATATTCTCCATCATTCAAATTCTCATCAAACCAGGATAAATTTCAATTGCAGCCTCGTTGGGACATACGACCCGGGAATATCTCTTCCGGAATCTTTTTATTATTGATTCTTACTTGTGTATTTTAAGTGTATACTATCAACGAATCAATTTTTGGCGCCGTTGCCGGGGAGGCATTTGCTACGATTTCTATCCGACTTTGATCTAATCTTTATTTATTATTAATTTTCATATTAAAAAACCAAAAATATTTTTTTATCTTTTTATTAGTAAACATATCATATAAAAAATTAAATAAACCAAAAAATCAAATAAAAATAAAAAAATTGTCCATAAAAAATAATATACAGATAATTGTAAAAGACCAAAAATATAATATTCTCAACTGAGGTATTATCATAATAAGTTCCGGTGAACTGCTGAGTTCCCAATCGAACCAAAGATTTAAAACTTGCCTTTTGTGTCACTTACGATATACGGCTCACCTCATTCTGATTGACAAACTATAAAGTGGGTTTAAGGAGGGTTGTTCCTAGGAACTACGACCCAAAAGGAGAAATAAGCTTCGCGCTATTCCTACTCCTCCGCTCACCTGTGCGTTTTTCATTCTGAGAGCTACCGTTTGATTATCAGGTTTAAGTTGTCTATCTGATTTTGTCCAATTGTGAAATTATGTTGTTATATAAATTCGAAAAAACCAAAAATAATCTTCTTTTTTTCTATCAGTTTTTTCATTTCTTATCCCTCTATTTTTTATTTACTTATGGACATCATTATCGATTGTCGCCTTAAGCGTTAAAGCATGTTCGGCTTGTAGGAAAATTTGCACACTTCAGCCTTTTGTTGTTCAAAAGAGAAAACTCAAAAACAGATTCTTGTTCCACATGCCCGAATCGTCTCAACAACACATTAAGATTGAAAGAATTTGTTTCGATTGTGGAAACCTGTTGCATGGTCTTAATTGTCTTGAATGTGACCTGACACGAAAGATATTGGAGAAAGCTTTTCAAAAGTTTCAAAATACTTCCAAGTCATCCAATGACAATTCCAACGAGTCTTGAAGACAAGATTCTTGTTCCTAAACCTCCTCAGAATTGTGCAACTTGTGGAAACCCGGTTGATGGTCTAAATTGTCAATCTTGTGCTTTTATGCGAAAGTGTTTGAATGAAGGTTGGTATACAATTCATAATGGAAACACTTTTGAGTCATCCAATCACCACACTAACGTTGTTAGTGCACCTCGAGAGCCATTCGTCTTCAATCAAGACCCCGGTGTAAATTCTTCGCAAAGTCCTCCACAAATTAACCACAATTGTTGTTACAAGTGTGGTGATTCATTGGACGATATCTTTTGTCAACGATGTACTTGCAAGTCTTGTGGGAACGGTGCTCATATTGGTTATAATTGTCCACCAAAAGCTCCGATTATCTCTAATCCAGAACAATGCAATCAAACCATTAATGAGCTCCCACAGACTTTGCCAAGTGTTCATCCGACATGCAATTCTGGAGATGAGAATTCATTCACTTATGATTCCAAACCTAATTTTGCCGATGATTCTCCTAACGTTTTCAACCCACCTCCACAACCCCAATACGTACCATACTCTTGTGAGTTATGTGGGAACGATTCTCATTACGGTTACGATTGTCCACCTCAAGTCCCGTTTGTCTACAATCAGGACCCGTGTTTCAATCAAAACTTTGATTATTTTCCACAAACTTCACCAAGTTTTCCACAACAATATCCTTGTTGTGAAGATTGTGGGGGTCCTCACGAGAATTTTCAATGTCAACCGATGAATTAATACGAACCTAATCCATGTTATAATTCTAATTATTCCGGTTTTGACCAAACTCAACCCCCACAATATTCCATCAATCATATAATCTTCAATACTCAAAATGAGTTTCTTAATTCTCAAAACAAGCTTATGGAGCAAATGACATCCATATGTGATATGGTTGATCAAATTATGCAAAAGAAGGAAGAAGAAAAGCGAATTGCAGAAGAGCAAGCGGCTAAAGATTGATATTGGAAGATTCCCATTTGCTATGATGATGACGAAGACTATACCATTGCAATCACACCCGTTTTATCAACCAAGGAGCTCGTTGACTCTCTCATAATGGAGGATGAGCATCTTGACACTATTCCGGAAACGAAATCGGATGAAGTAATAAAGTCTAGTGTCGAGAACCTTGTCCAAATCCCAAGTGAGTTGAAGGGTATTTCCGACGGTGGTTGTGATGTGCCTCTCTGTGATAACCCTACCCCTCTTGAAGCTTTCAAAGAACACTCTAAAATTATCGTCGATTCTAACAATGATTCTACTTTGAGTGATGACGATTATCCCTACAGTGAGGATATCGATTATGTCGATGCAATACCTCCCGATGCTGAGATCGTCAGCTTAGAGGTGGTGGAGAGTGTTATCCCGGAAGTTGGAGGGATTGATGATGATATTCTTCTAACAATCAAAGACGATATCCTTCGTGAAAAATTGTTGAATGTCAATCTTCTTATTGCTAAGATCGATGCATTAGATAATCCTATTCCATCTTCCGATATTGTGACCAAGTCTTCCTCCACTTCTCTTAACCTTTTCTTGGAGGAAACTAATACCATTGATAATTCTTTACCCGAATCTGAAACTTTTCGCTTTAATCTGGAAGAGATTAGTAGTGGCAGTACCACTACTCGTTCTGATTATTCTCTTCCGGATTATGAAGTCTTCTATGACGATCATATTGAAGAGAAGAGTAGTGGCAGTACCACTACTCATTCTGATTTTTCTCTTTCTAAATATGATTCGTTCATCTTTGATCTTTCGATCAATCCGTTTCCTCCTGCCGATAGGAGTGATTTTTATCATGAGGAGTTCGCCGATGAACTCGCTCACATCATATCTCCACCGGAGTATGATTGTTTTTACTTTAAGAATGAGCCCGAGCTGGGCAATCTTACTATGGATGTGGTGGAGGATATTTTCCCAACAAGAGAACCAAGAGTTCATGTGCCTAATGTTTTACCCACCCATCCCACCCTTCACCTGGATCTGGATTTCATACTTTTTAGTGATTCTCTCTTCGCTTATATTGTATGGATCTTTCTTGTTTTTCTCACGTATCTCGTTACTCCACCATATCTTCTCTCCTGTGGAAATGAAGATACCATTTTTGACCCCGGCATCTTCACTTAGAGCCGGTGGCATCTCATCGGGATGGAACTTTCATGTGCTTTAATGTTTATCCAAACATTAATGAAAGCCCGATTGAGATTTTCTTTTCCATTTGCTTCCCCATGGACAACTTAATTCGGGGTCGAGTCAAGCTCATGACTCGGTTAACAAAAACAAGCATTTCTATCTTC
Source organism: Tanacetum coccineum (assembly GCA_026074375.1). Lineage (NCBI taxonomy): Eukaryota > Viridiplantae > Streptophyta > Magnoliopsida > Asterales > Asteraceae > Tanacetum > Tanacetum coccineum. Next base: position 10,696 of record BQNB010051327.1, on the reverse strand, counting down.
TTATCTATTTTCTAACAATTATTGTGAGGGGGCTTGCCTCTTTCCTTTCTCGTGTTTTGTGTTTTGTGATTTTATGTCCAGGATACCCGGATTTTAAAGACTCTCATGCTCATGGTTTTGTTCATTCATTCGAGCTTCATATCATTAGCTTCATTTAGGGAATCCAATATCCTAATCTTATCATCTAATGTTTATCTTTAGCATACTTAATAAATGGCTTTAGATTTGCGTAGAAAACCCTTAATACTTGAATTATGCCTTGAAATTAGTATAAGGGTGACAGTCTCACATTGAGGACAATGTGTAGTTTTAGTATGGGGGGATCTATCGATTTGATTATACCTGCAGTCGTGGTCCTCACGTAACCCGTTTTTCTACCAAAAATATGTGATTTATGTAAAAATAGCAAAATTTTAAAAAAAATTATGCATGAAAAAAAGTAAAAAATATTGGAATAAAGTGATATAATAAGTATTGTGACATAAATAAAGGTGAGAACGAGAAATAATTTTTGATCCGACCGGTTTTATACCTTAGCTTTTTCCTTAACACAATTTAAATCGAGTTTGTTAGGCTAGTCCTTATGTAGCTTTATCTATTATGCCGAACTCGACTGATAAATAAAGATTGGTTGCCAGTCTATGTACTTGTTAAAGTGCCGAGGATCTTAATTCGCTAGGCTAAGCATTTCGCGAATCTCTTTCTTAGAGAATTTAAATTGCAAAGAATAAGAAATGATAGAGTCGATTATAAGTCATGATATTAAACGTAGAGTAGTTGGTTCTCTTTCAAGCTCATAAGTGTTAATTGTGGCTTTTTCTCCCATTAGCTTGTTTCACCTTTATATATAAATGTTTAATAAATAGAGTTGTGCGGTTTTTTTTGGTTAATAATTAGTTAATAGAAGTTTTCTTTAGTTCCTTTGTGATTAGGATGAGTACACATCAGGAATACTTAATTTGGCATACTATATGTATCACATTAATAAATATTTTGCTTATTCCTTAAAGAGCCTAAGGGTATATGGGATAAGTAGAATTCAATAATAATCCAAGACTGATAAAAGTTTGCTGCATCTTGCCGGCTCACAACCGATGTTACAGCCTTCTAAAAAGTCGAGGAAGTTACCGAGGTCGAAATAGTATTGTTCTAACATCTTGTCAGAGGCGTGGCTGATTTGTATCCTTCTAAAGGACTAAGGTTTAAATAATGTTGCTTAATTTTTTGTTCTTATTTTTGTACCTAACGACCTAAGGGAATATGGTGCAAATAAGGATTCGTCCTATTTATGTCTTAAAGAGCCTTAGGGTATATGACATGAATGGTGCCTTGCTAAGTAGGCCTAATAAAAGCCAAATTTTGGTTGCCTCGATGTGACCCCTTTCTTTCCCCATACTTTAATTTTGATGACATTGATCAATGAAGAGGGCTAGTACTAATTATTGTGTTCTTAACCGTTACGCTTTATTTTTGTGAATTACATAAGTATCGAAATAAAGTCTTAAAGAGCTTCGGGTATATGACTTAAATAAAATCGTGAGGAAACAAAATTTGGAAATAAGGGAGTGAAAAGTAACTACCATTAAGTATCTATGAGTAGTGTTAGTATCATGACTTGTATTTGACAATGATCTTGTTTTTAAGCTTAGTATAGAAAAGTGAAAGTTAGGGACGATGAATTTATTTTGCTTGTTCCATGATCCTAAGTATTATATATACATAAAAAAATGTTGAAAATGGAAAATGGGGCGTTTCTTAATTATTAATTTCTTAATCCCTTTAGATGAGCACTTTGCTACTTTTCGAGGTGATTAGTTTGAGGGAGTTGGAATTTTTAGTTTAAGCACGTATTTATTACATTGCGTGAGGACACGACAATACTTTAGTATGGGGGAATTTGGTATTCGCCATTTTATACATATATTTTACCTTGAAAAACGACCCCAAAAGACCAAAAACATAATTAAAATTGCAAATATATATTGTTTTTGTATGTGCAGGTACGGATATCAAGAAAATGACAAAATAAAGACAAAACCGGACAAATCCGAGCACGAGATCGGAGAGAGCGCGAGAAAACGAGTCCAAAGGTGCTTTCAGATTTTATTAGGCCAGCCCGTAACCCGTTTAATGGGCCGGGCCAGCCCAACATGAGCCCCATTATCTCAATTCATGTATATGACATGAGACCACGTGGCAAGAAACGAATCTCAAAATTGCTTGCTTGACAATTGCTGCACAAATAAGAGAAAAAAAAATATCCTATCTCACGTGCATGTTAAATTATTCAAGACAAAGCACATGCAAATGCATTATCATATGGCAAAAGCTAGAAATGATCATTTTTCTTATGCATGCCAAATTATTGATTAAAAATGGTGACATCGAGCCTACGTCAACAACATGTGACTCAAATTAAATCAAATTCAGCTCACGTGAGTGAGCACTATATTGGAAGGAGCGAATGAGGTCGGAACACGTGGCGGGTCATGATATACAAATTCATTTCATTCTCAAATTCACTAAGCTAATTAATCCAATAGTCAACTTTGCGTGCGTATGGTTTAAGCTTAGAAAAGGGACACGCGGAGCAAGGCTATCGGTTGGATCATCTTTGTAAAATGCTCAATCCGTGTGATGATAAAACCAAGTCAATCATTGGCCACTCAAGATCCCAATCATGAGGAATAATTTACACTTTATACCCCTCTCACCCCTTTAAAAGCTACTCACCTCCCCTCATTTTGAGAGTTAGTTAGTTTTATTTTTTTTAGTATAGTTTTAATATTTTTAGCTTATTTGAAATATGTAATAGCTTATTTTTTTTCTGCTTATTGTACCTTTATTATTTCAAGATCTTAATACATTGATGTAATAAAAACATTTTAAAGCTTGTTGATGATCTAGTTTTACTTTTTGTTCAATAAAAGTCTCGTTTCCATTTTCTTTTTCGTTGACTTTTTAAATAAGTTTGAATTTGGCTTATATTTGTGCTTAAGTCGTTTTGTTTAATTAGAAGCTCATGTTTTCTGTTAAAATAAGCTCCTGAATAGCTTTATGTTTAAGGCGAATGACTTAAATGGTTTGGATCGATCATTAGTCACTTATTTGTTAGAGACTTTTAGAGTAAATTTTAGTTTTATTCTCGAAATAATTTAAGTAGTGTAGATTTCTTATTGTATTTTTGCTTATTCACAAATCTTGTAATAAGCTTTCTAATAAGTGCTTTTTGTACCGGCTTAATGATTTTAATAAAGATGATTTAAAGGGTGCTTGTTCTCTTTTGCTAATTTTCGTTTAAGAGATTAAGCTAGCTTATTCATTTGGTTTAAAAGAAAATCTTGTAATAGTTTCTATATTAAATTTACACAATCTGTTCTTTCCTAATTTTTCTAATGGCTAAACTTTCATTTCTAGTTAATTAGAGACATTTTGTTGTATGATAAATTTGAACTGTGTTTAATAAAAAGGGTCCACGTTAAGGATTTGATAAATCCTATAACTGCTTTCCAGTTCCGTTAAAGAAAATAAAATTTAAATGTTTTATATGAACCAGTGGGTGTTTAAATCAAGAATGGATCACGAAATTTAGATCTGTGCCTTCTGTTTTAGATTGGATCGTGGTTTTAGCTTGTACATTAATTAGAATGTTGGTTTTATGTTTTTATAAACAGTTAAACATTTATTAATTTGTGTATTGTGTGTTTTTGGTACCGGTCTAACACAAAGGCGAGGAGCTTACGGTTTAATATTTAGCTAGACCGCTGATTAGTAGTTCTTAGTAAATAAATAGGTGATATTCATTTAATTGCGGTCTCCATTCGTTTCAATTTCTATTCCTTTTTCATTAAATTAGTGTAAGATTTTATTTTGTCATTTTATAATATGTTTTGAATTTTTTGTCCACAGCTTAGTGTAGTTTTTTTTTATCGTTAAATGCTATGTTTTATTTCATTATGAGTAGTGAGTAGTTTTATTAGTGCTTGTTAAGTGATTAGTGAATTGGGAATTAAGTGTGGACTTATAAAAGGTTTAGAAGTTAATAAATCTTCGATTATTTTAGATTTATAGTTTGAATGTTTCAAAGGGCAAAAGCCGGAGAAATAGTCAATCTATACATCTAGTAATTAGTATCTTTTTGAAAGATTTTTGTCAAAATAAACCAACGTTGTGAGAAAATTATCTTTTCTAAAGATTATAATTCGTTAATAAACCTAAGTTCACACTTGATGAACTTTTCACGTCACTTAGCAAGCATATTTGTCATTTATATCTTTTAGCTTAATTTTAGTATAATCTTGTAGTTTAAATCGTAGAATTATTACGTAGTTTAATTTTAGTTAAAAAAATAGTCTAAAACCAAAAGGTTATTAGCTTCCTTTATATGCTTCCTTTTTAAGTATAATTAGAAAACAAAATCAAAACCAAAACTTTATGCTATCAAGTTCGATTTACAACTTGAACGTAGATTTCCATTCATCTCTTGTCGAGGAAACGACCCGGAAGGTTTTTGAGATATCACTTTGGTTAAAAGTGAATTTCTTAACCCGACGGAAAATACTATACTATACTATTATTGATTATCTTCCTTATTATTACGTATTAATATATTATATATATTTTTATGTATTAATTTGGACGGATCAGGCTTTCAGCTGGAGTGAGTTTCAATATATCCTTAAGTCACAGTTACCCCTTCCACAGTGATATGAAGGCCAAACGAGGGACATTTTTCAAACCACAGGCAAGAAAACATTCTTCCATGAGGTCTATTCATACATAATAAATTTCCATCTTCTTTTCCAATGAATCAAATAAGTGCTTTCAAGCATCCGCTGTTTATTGGTCTCCACCCGGAAGAGTGACTTATCGCAAGAGTCGTCATTGATAACGTTATAACAAAAGATAACAAAATTGATCGATCGGTGGTAGAAAGAAATTGTGTTTGGTTATGTGTTTGTTGAGTCTTGAAATAAATTCTTAAAAACTACACGGGATTTTACAATTCACGACAAAGACAAGGAAGACAAATTATGTTCACGGAATTTTACAAGTCAAAGAAATAACCGTAAATTTAGAAATTTAGTTGTTGGGTTTAATAGAAGTGGTTTCACTAGTTCGGTTGTCAACGATTAAACTCGTTCGATTTCAACGGTTGACAAAGAAATTTTCTAGATCGGTTCAGCTGGTTCGGCTATGCTTGTTCGGTTGTCTAGTTCGGTTGTCAAACAAATATGCTAGTTCGACTCTGCTTGTTCGGTTATCTAGTTCGGTTGTCAAACAACTAAGCTAGTTCGGCTCTGCTTGTTCGGTTAACTCGTTCGGTTGTCAAACAACTAAGCTAGTTTGACTCTGCTTGTTCGGTTAACTCGTTCGGTTGTCAAACAACTAAGCTAGTTCGGCTCTGCTTGTTCGGTTAACTCGTTCGGTTAACTAGTTCGGTTCCAACAGACAACAAACTAGTTCGGTTCCCACTATAACTTAGCTAGTTCGGTTCTTGAAACAGACAACTCGTTCGGTTGTACTCGTTCGGTTCCAACTACTACGAAACTCAAATTTTCAAAACTCAAAAGACACATTTTTGAATGGTTTTTAGCAAAAATTCTTGTACAACTAGTGTTACTAACCCTATAGGAACAATAAAAATGAAAACTTTAAGGTTTTTACGCCAAAAAATTTTGAATCAAAAATTTTGTTCTTTATAAAGATTTTGAACACAAATCACAAGACAAACACAAAAACTAAACACACCACTCCATGGCTCTTGATACCAATTGAAGAAACATGTAATCTAATGATCTACCAAGAACAAGAGAGAGAGATGTGGGTTGTGATGTTTAGTGAGAGAAAGTATATGGAATGGATGATATTATTACTATGTGGAAAAATATGGAAAAATGAAACTAACCAACCACCTCTCCAAGGCATGGAGAGGTGTATATATATGTCCTATAGGCCGGCCCATGGGCTATGATGGGCTTCCCATGGGTCTTGGGCCGGACTAGATTACTAATCTAATCATTACATAAACTACGAGCTAAGACTATTACAACTTGGAAGTGACTGACACTTTTTGTGTTTCCAACAACAATTAATTCCTTATACACGTTTTACACTTTTTAGCTTATTAGGCGTTTTTAGCTTATTTCACAGCTTATTCGATAAGCTGTTTTCCCCATCTTATTTTTCCTAGATTCCTCACCGTCCAAGCTATTTTTCGTGATTTTTCCAGTTTTTTTAAAAATAGTTTAGTATTTTTAAACATTTAATTTCATTAAAATTGTTTTTAATTCATAAAAAATATAAAAAAGTCAAAAAATATTTATTTTTTTAGAAAATTTTCTTTTAACATTTAGAACCTAGGTGTAGGATCGTTATTCCTTAATGAAACACTGATATACTGTCAACTATGCGGAATCTAGTTGGCAGTACTTATGAAGAACACACAATAGTTTCTCAAACGATTTCTTTTATAAACCTTTTGAATCTGCCTAAATTGCAGATCCCTAATACAATACTAATGATTCTTAACTTCGTGTTTTTCTTTGTTTTTTCTATATATTCTAATATCTTCCTAGAGATCCTTTTATAAACATAAGGATAACCTCTAGTAGATGTACAGTCCTTGTATATCATAAACACTAATTGATACTTATCACTAATAACTGTTACAAGATAAATGCTAAAACAACCGTTTAAACTTTATAGTTCCTATATCCACGGCAGTACTTCGATCTTTGACTGGCAGTACTTTGACTTTTTCATTAAGCAGTACTTTGACTTTTTCGTGGCAGAACTTTGACCTTTTGATTTGTATTTCCCAAACCAAACCTCCCAACTTGAATTCATCTTGCTTGATTCAAGTTTCTTGATAGTTGTCTTCTTTGTTAAGCATCAGTCTGTCTTGTCATTTAAGCAGTACTTGCCTTCAATCTTTTTAAGCTTCATCCTTTGAGCAGTATCTTTTACTCAATTTTTTTTTTTTTTTTTTTCTGTTGAGCATCTTGAAATGAAACCTCTTATCTTGAACATACACATTTCTTCAAACATCTTTGTCTTTGCCTCAACCAGATTGTTCTTCTCAGCAACATGTCTTTTCAGCAACATGAATGGATTTTATGAGCCTTTACCAAGCAGCCATTCACTCTTGGCTATCCAGTTTTCTTTGGTTAAACTAGCAAATGGTAATAATCCATGATGAACTGAAATCACTTCAACCTCAGAACCTGAATCATAGGTGTTGATTACTATATGACTTTTGAAAGTCATTACAACATAAACGGTTTTGATTAGTCACTTTACCTGTAGCCGTTTTTGCTTCAGGACTAAGTCAACTCTCAGTAATAAAACATTGGTGAGTTGAGGACCATATAGTTTGAGCAAAACATAAACTATCACGATTTGAGATCTCTTTACCAAAAGCCGTTGCTTTGGAGTAGCCAATAATTCAGTGTAATACCATGGTGTATGATCACCATACAAGTTTTGGTAAATTGGTCAACCATCAACTTAGATGAAATGATCTTTACCAAAACTGTTTAAATTTGGGACTAGTCAATTCTTATGTTTGTAAGACATGGTGAATTGAATACCATTTGCTGTGTGGTGGTTAACCAACACTCAATCCCTTAAAACAGTTTGACATTCAAATATCTGTGCCTTAAATCTTTTTGCACACTCAAATCTTCACAACATTTCAAAAACAACTTTTTAACTAGCAGTATCTTCATCAAGGTACTGTTTGTTTTACACTAGCAGTACTTTAAACAAAGTACTGCTTTGTTCACAGTTAAGTTCGTATTATCAAAGTTAAGATAAATATAAAGAAAATTTGATAAAACATATCATTTGTTAAATGATTGTGTCACCATTTGCAGTTGTCCACAAAATGAACAGATGTATCAAAGTAATGGCTGTCTCACTTTCGTTTTCAACTTCCATTCCATGTTCCAGCATCCTTATCATCAACTCTCTTGATAGAGGATATCTTCTCTCAGCCAGCATGTGAATCATAGTGCCATCTTCTATCTCTAGTGTATGCACTCCCGAAGATTCATGAAACCTCCCACTTCTTATAATCTCCCATCTCTTTCTGGATCTTCCAAAGTCATCATCACTATGATCAGTCGTCTCCCAAAATAATGTTTAGATCACCAGAAAGCAATTAAACCTAAGCCGGTAGGAGAAATGTGCTCATAATGAGTCATCAAACAACTTCGATATAGGTGATATAAATCCTGTCTATCTAAGACATCAGTATATCCCACAAAGTATCAAAAGCCCTAAAATGATTATCACCCTCTGTGAAAATAAGATACTCTCCATCGCTTCTAGTTGACACTTTATCGTGTACACTCTCTTTTCAAAGTCTACAACCTAATTAATTTCTAGCTCATCTATTGTTTCAGTTTCTTACGTAGGCTTCTTTGATTGGCTGTCTTCGATATTTAGCTTTCCTTTTTCTTAAGAGTCTTTATTGACATTCTTACCTTCAACATCTCCCTTTCCTTCTCCTAATCCATTTGAAATAAATCTCTTGAAGGATCTTTAATAGATCTTGAACCTGTCATACAATTCCAACATCTTGGATTCTTAAGTTTTTGCAAATTTTTGTATCCTTGACCTTTAAGAAACTCATTATTTGATTTCATTCTTGAGCAAGAAAAGTAGGTTTTCCTCCAAGTAGTCTTTGGCTTTGGTTTCTTCTATTACTTCAAACCTCTTCTTTCTTCTATCTGCATCCCATTCAGCTTGAATTTTTCTAGCAACCTCCTCAACATTTGTAGTTTCCAAGCCTCTGATTTGTTGAAAAGTTAATTCTTCTAGGGTCTCAAACCAGTATCCCTTTGCCTTTATCTTTAGGATCAGTACCTTGAGTTGGCTGTTGAGGTTGAGTTTGTATGGGACCAGGAATGCTCAAACCTCTTGGTCTAGAAATTGAGACAAGAACTTCAGCAGCATTATGTTGTTCTTCAGAGTCCATACCTTGAATTGGACGGAGTGGGCTTGAAGGACCTGCTTCATCTTCAAAGTTTAGGGTCCTTGGAGTAATAGTACCTTGTCTAGCAGTACTTTGAGTTGTCTCCAAATCCAATTCTTCTGTTTCTCCACTCTTTACATTAGAAGCTTCTTTCTCCTCAATATTAACTTCTTCAGTCTCATCACTTTTTCTTTCCAAATCAGGAGTAATAGCAGCATCTTTATCAGCAATATCATCAAAGAAAGGATGTGTTGTATCTTCTTCTTGAACATTGTGCTCTTCAGACAAAGTTCCTTCATCCTTATTCCTCCCCAATTTGACTGAAGACACTTTCTTCTTATGCTTCTTTCTTCGTCTCTTTTGCTTCTTAAGGTTTTGATTCTCTACCCAAAGAGCATGATGTTTGACCACTGGCTGGACGAATTTGGACAATTTCTTGAGCTTGGCTTTGAGCTTGATTATTTGTTTAGCTTGAGAAAGAGTTTGCTTCTTGAGTCTCCGAACTTCTCTGTTCAAAGCATATATATCTAAAAGTCCCTCATCTCCTCCAGACGTTTGAAACACATCTGTGGGAGTATAATCATTGGGAGATTTAGGAATAGAAGCAGCATCATGAGGTTCAGCCGTACCTTGGAAGTCAGCAGTCCTTTGTATGTCAGCAGTCCCTTGAGAGTTAACAGTACCATGGAAGGAAGCAGTACCTTGTACTGAAGCAGTACGTTGAGAATGAGCAGCACTTTGAGAATGAGCAGCACTTTGAGTTGGAGTGCCTTGAGCTTCCCTTGCATAACTTGCAGCCCTAGAATGAGGGCTAGTACTCTGTTCTTCCTCCGCTGCCAATGCTGTGACTACTTCTAACATAGATGGAGTCAAGGGTGTAATCCTACATGAGAACTTAGTACTATGCTTCCTCATAAATGTAAAAACCTTGGAAGGTAATAGAAACGATGGAAGAAGTCCTGAGGTCTGTCTACCCCCTCAAAACTGCAGTTCAAAAACAATGCCACGAACCTAGGATACATAAGAAAAGTGTACCATTTGAATATGCCCTAGCATTCCAGTTAAATCATCAAAGGAAATTAACACTTTTGTTGTGGCTAGACCTACAAGTAGCAGAGGCAGATGTTTGTCCCAAATGTTCCATGAAGTGCTCTTAGACAAGGCATGTGAAGTAATACATGGACCAAGTACTTCCCATAGTGGGCTAAAAAACGGTTTAGAGAAAGTGAGTTGTTCAAACTTACCCTCGTAGCCCAATATCCCTGAGCACTCCCAGAAACTTGCTTGAGTAAGCAATCTACTCCATTTTCATCAAGCCAAAAGAGTAGGTCAGTCTCGAATGGTTCTTCAGAAATCAAAATCTTCTTGCCAGCCACCTTGGCGCGGATGTGAGGTACGTCATTGATCACTTTGAGAGTAGCTGTAGCCCAAAATTGTTGAAGCCATGGACCAATAATATCAGGATCAACCAACAGAGAGTAATTAATAGAGCAGCCAGTGAGAAAGTCGATGATTTGATAAAAATCAGCATTCTGAGCCGTCTTTTCCACACACGCAATCATGTTGTGCTTGTTACAAGAGCGAATGTTTGCCATTTGAAGGGAAATTAATGTGCGTCGGAGGTTGTAATTCAAAAAATTATACATTCCAGTATAATTGATTTGATGAGACAAAGTAAATACAAGAATCAAACAAGAATCAAACAAGAAGGATCAA
>BQNB010051326.1:27712-41050 GCA_026074375.1 Tanacetum coccineum | reverse complement strand
GAAGAAGCCGACTCTTTCCTTGGTCTAGCAGATGATCCGGATTGTCCAGCATATAATCCATTCTACTATGATCCTGAGGGGATCTGTATTAGGGTTGCTATATAAGTATATACTAAGAAATGAACCACAAACCCTCTTAGTGAAGAAGCACACACGAAGACATGAAGACTTAGAATTTTAAGTATAAGTAGAAGCCATTTGAGCTCATTTTCTTTTGTCCTTAGTCTTGTTTTTTTGAACTAATTAGACCATTTTTATTACTGTCATTTTAATTACTGTCATTTAAATTCAAGCATTGTAATTTTTTTCAAGTTAATGAATATTTAAGATTTCCTTTAAATATTGTCATTTACCTTACATTGTCCTTTAAATACTGTTTTTAAGCTCTTATATAAGCTCTTGATTCATTCAAAGCTTATTTCAAAGTTTGTTTACATTTCCTGTCTTAAAAATCAAAAATACCAAAAATCACAAAAAAGAATATGTCAAGAAATCAATGGAGCATGGTGTACAGTGGATGGCCATGGTTTAGAGCTTCTTGGAAAGCACATAGGTTGGTTTTGAATTGATTTGGGTCTTTGAATCATATTCAAAAGCTTAGACACTTGTGAGTTTTTCTTATTTTTCATTTTAGCTTATTACTATTCATCTGCTTATTTATTGCTTATTACTGCTTATTCTTGCTTAATGTGTTGATTTATGCCTATTTATGCTTACTTATTGCTTTCATGTCCTTTATTTATGTTTTTCTTCAAAACTGTCTTTATTTTCCTTTAATCTGCATATTACTTGTTTGCTTATTTAACTGCTTATTACTGTGTTCTTTAGTGCTTAATATTAGTTGTTGGACATCTATTTTCTATAAACTTGTTTTAAATCGTTGTAAAATTAGCTTAAAATGGTTTTGAAGCTTCTAAAGGGGTGTTTAGGTTAAGCCCTCAAAGTAGGTCAAAATTGTTAAAAAATCATTTGGGTCACTTGGCTAACTTATACAAGCTCTATTTAAGTCATTTTAAGCTATTTTTAAAAGTTTTCAAGTTTGAATGTCATTTTTAAGGTTTTATAAAAAGGTTGTTTAAATCTATTGTTTCAAAATCTTTCAAACTGTTCCTTTTTTATTTCTGTTTTAAAAGGTTGTTTTAAGTTTTGTTTATGGCTCATGTAGTGTCTAATGCAGTAGAAAAAGTTTACTTTACTTTATTTTAGTTTTGCAAAAGTTTTCTCTAAATCTGTCAAGTCATTTTTTTTGTTTTAGAAGCCCTTTTTCATATTCAAATTTAGTTTAATCAAAATTGTTTTTAGAGTTTGAAATTCAGAGCATAAGCTCAATGGTTGGTGGTCTTAATCTGTTTTAACTTATTTTGCTTTTTAAAAGTCTTTTTATAGCTTAATTGTTGGGCTGCATTTAGCCCTTTGTCTTTACAAAATTAGAAAAACAAGCATATCAGTGTGAACATCCTTTTTCCTTTAAATTTTTCATGGCTTATCTTTATTTCAAACCACTTTTTCTTTGCTAATTATTGTAGCTAGTTGGATAAGCTTTAAGGGCATATAAGCTGCTAAGCCATAAGGTTCCATCTTCTAGCTTAAAAATAAGCTAGAAGGTGACCCTTAGGCTGTTTTTAGTAGTTTTTGCCCCTAAGTGCTTATTTGCTTATTTTAGTTCTTGTATAGTTTAGATTGCCTAATTTAGGTTTATATGTGCTTAATAGGTGTAGTAGCTTATCTGTTTTAGCTTATCTTTGTTTTCCCTTAGCTTATTTTGCCTTAAAAAGTCAAACAGTTTAGCATATTGTCCTTAGTGTAAAAAAGCTAAGTCTGCCAGCTTTTTCTTCGCTTATAATTTCCTTATTTTAAAGTCTTACAAAAAGTTACTTTTTTAATTTTGCTTATTCTTGCCTGTTTTATAAGTTTGAAAAAAGAAAATTTAAAAAAATGTTTTCAAAAAAAGGAGAGGCATGGGGATCAAACCCATGACCTCTCCCTTTACACACACTTGTCCCACAACACACACACACTAACCACTAGCACCAGTAGGGCCATCTGGTCTTATGGTGCACAATTTATTCTTTAACCCCTGTTTTAGCCCAATAAGCCCATAAGCCCTTTTGGCTTAATACCAGCTTATTCAAATAAGCTGGTAACTCAGTTTCATTTTTCTTAAAACCAGCATTCTTCAAAGAACTTTTTCTTAATTTTTTAGTTTTTTCCAATTTCGTTTAGTATTTTTTATAATTAATTTAGATAAAATCCGTTTTTAATTCATAAAAAACTATAAAAAAGTCAAAAAAATATAATTCTTTTTAAATTTTTTTATTTTATCAAATAGGACTGTAGAAAATTAGATTTGCTCTCGTAGGGGTAAAATTTTAGATTTTGATTTTTTAAAGAACGAGATTGAATACCGTTCACGTTTTTCGTGTTTTTAAGCCTAATTGCTCTCGTTTTTGGTTTAGTTTTCTTAGCTCTTGCATTTTAGTCAATTAGGACTTATAAAAGTTAAAAAGATCATTTTAGGATTTAATTTTAATAATTTAGGTTTTAAGTCGCGATTTTACGTTCCCGTTTTCGTTTTTAATTTCGTAATTGCTTTCGTTTTTAGTTTAGATTGCCTTTTAATTGCTTTTTCCTGTAGATTTAGATAACCAAATCAAACTCTTGATTATTCAAGCATAAATTCCAAACCGATTCTCGATTTTCAAATTCATGCCTCGACGTGACACGACTCGGGTAGTTTTTTAGGGTTTTGCTTTGGTTAAAAGCATTAATCTTTTAAAAAGCCTCTTGAAATACTTATCATATTATTATTGATTTTGATAATTCTTTTATATATATTTATATTTTTATTTATATATATAGTAAAGGTATTATTTTATCTAATCAATTTTTGGCGCCGCTGCCGGGGAGGCCGTGAGATGATTATCGAGTTGAAGTTTGTTGTGCCTTGAAGACCCTTCCTCGTGATGTTATTTTCTTGTTATAAAAATATAAAAATACAAAAATATTTTATTTTCTCGATATTTGTGAATATACTATCAAATAATCATAAATACTTTTCCTAAAGTATTTAAAAACAACAAAAGATTAAAACTTGCCTTTGTGTCACTTGCGAGGTACGGCTCACCTTTGATTGATAAACAAACTAAAAGAGGGGTATAAGGAGGGTTGTTCCGAGGAACTACGCCCCGAAAGGATAAGGATTTTAATAGCTTCGCGCTTTCTCGCTCCTTCGCTCCTTTGTGCGTTTTTCTTTTAGAGAGCTATCGTGAAACAAGTTGATTATTGGTTTAAGTTATTCGATCTCGTTTTGTCCTCTAATAAAATATGTTGTTTAAAAAACCTAAAAACCCAAAAATAATCTTCTTTTTCTTCTTATCCATTTAATTCTTTTCTTAACCCTCTATATTGTTTAATTCTTATGGCGTCACTCGATTATCGTTTGAATCCCCTCTTTACGTTTAAAGAGTGTTCGTATTGCGGAACTTTGTATAGTAGAGGACATTGTTGTTCGAATGTGAGTTCTGTTGGCAAATTTGTTCATGATTCTAATAAAGCTCCCGACTCACCACCACATCCCCACACGTTTTCGTCCAACCAACGTCATTGCTTTCATTGTAAAAATGTGTTAGGAGATGGTGAATTTTGTCAACGATGTACTTGCATGAGGTGTGGAAGTGGTCTTAGCAAAGGACTTTGTTTGATTTGTGCTTCAAGATATAGAAATCATCCGAATCCGAAAAAAAATAAAAATGAAAAAAAAAAAAAAAAAAAAAAAAAGGGAAAGGAATTGAAGGAAGTTTGGTCTACAATTTGTTATGAAAATGAAATTTTCCAAGACTTTCTAAAAACTTCTGAGTCATCCAATGACAAAACTAATGTTGTTAATTCACCTCAAGAGCCATTTGTCTTCAATCAGGACCCTGGTGAAAATTATTCACAAAGGCCTCCACATATTGACCACCATTGTTGTTACGGGAGTGGTGATTCGTTAGACAGTATCTTTTGTCAACGATGTACTTGTGAGTCTTGTGGGAACGGTGCTCATTATGGCTATAATTGTCTGCCGAAAGTTTCGACTATCTCTAATCCGGAATCATGCCATAATCAAAACGTTGATGAGTTCCCATAAACTTTGCCAAGTTTTCATCCGACATGTTATTCTGGAGATGGAAGTTGATTCACTTATGATTCCACTCCTAATTTTTTCGATGATTCTCCTAACGTTTTTAACCCACACAACCCCCGACGTATTCTTGTGAGTTTTGTGGGAACGATGCTCATTATGGTTACGATTGTCCACCTCAAGTTTCGTTTATCTATAATCCGGAACCGTGTTACAATCAAGATTTAATTTCCTACAAAATTTTCAATGTTTTCAACAACAATATATTTGTTGTACCCACTGTGGGGTCCGCATGAGACTTTTCAATGTCAACAAGTGATCTTCTACGAACCTTGTGAAAATTGTGGGGGCCCTCATGAGACTTTCCAATGTCAACCAATGAATGAAAATTATTATGAGCCAAATTTTTGCTATAATTCTAATTCTTTTGGTTTTGACCAATTTCAGCCCTCGCAATTTATCATTGATCATATTAATTCAATGAATGATCATCTAAAAGCTCAACAAGTGATCAATGACTCTATGAGTAAGCTTTGTAAGATGTTTCAAACTTGGTTACAACAACGGCAAGCACAAGTGGTTAATCTTGATACTTATACTCCTGAGCCTTCGCAATGTCGGAAGATTCCCATTTGCTACAATGATGACGATGACGAGGAAAGTTCTATTCCCTTGAGAGATATTATTATTTCTTAACTTCCTCCGTGTATTGCAATCACACCTGTTTTATTAACTGAGGAGCCCGTTGATTCTCTTATAATGGAGGATAAGCATCTCGACACTATTCCGGCAACGAAATCGGACGAAGTAATAAATTCTAGTGTTGAGGACCTTGTCTATACCCCAACTGAGTCTGATGGTGTATCCGAAAGTGAATGTGATTTGCCGGTTTGTGATGATTCTTCTCCGAAAAAGGATGAGGTGTTAGATGATATCATTTCAATTCCACCGGGAAATGGTAATGATCATTTTAATGCCGAATCTAGTCTAATTGAATATGTGCTTAATCGTGATAACGTGATATCTTCTCATAAGATTGATTTCTTTCTTGAGGAGTTCTCCGGTGAACTCGCTCTTATCGCTCTAATTCCACTGGGAATTGTTGAAGCTGACTTTGATTCGAAGGGAGATATCCGTTTTATTGAAAATTTGATGTATGATAACTCTTTTCCTCGCCCTCCGAAAACTCTTAAAGATGATTCTAAAACTATCATCGATTCCAACAATGATTATTCTTCGAGTGATAACGATTCGCTTTATAGTGACGACATCGATTATGTTGAGGTATCACCTCCCAATTCTGAGCTCATCAGATTAGAGGTGGTGGAGATTGTTATCCCGGAAGTTGGAGGGATTGATACTGATATTCTTCTATCAATCAAAGACGATATTCTTCGTGAAAAATTGTTGAATGTCAATCTTCTTATTGCTAAGATTGAAGCATTAAAAGATAATCCCACTCCATCTTCCGATTTTGTGACCAAGTCTTCCTCCACATCTCTTAACTTTTTCTTAGAGGAGACTAACACCTTTGATAATTCTTTACCCGAATCTAAAACGTTTTTGCTTTAATCTGGAAGAGATTAGTAGTGGCAGTCCCACTTCTTATTTGGATTTATCTCTTCCAGATTATGAAGCATTCTTTTGTGATAGTGAGCCCGATTCGGGAAATTTGACTATGGATGTGGTGGAGGATATTTTTGATAATCCAACAAGAGAACCAAGAGTTCATGTGCCTAATATTTTACCCACTCATCCCACCCTTCAACTGGATTCGAATGTCACTCTTTCTAGTGATTCCCTCAGATCCGACCTTGTAGTTTCTTTTCCTTCGGGAACTAGAAACAAGATTTTCGATCCGGGGATATTGATTGAAGTCTAATCCGAGAAATTTCTACCACATGATGAATTTTCTATCTAATTCATCCGTGATCCCCTTTCTCCAGTGATTGACACTTTGCTTCTATTTTTATCCAAAAATGAGGACAAAGTTGTCAATATTCTTGGGGGGGTATTCTTGTGCGGATAAGGAGAAATTCCTACATTCATTATCTGATCAGGTTTAAAGCTTTTCCCAAATCATTTTGAAAGCTACTGATTTCTCCCGATGATGATCTATGGAAGGGACATTCCTCTCTTGGATGTTCTGTTTCTCCATTTATATCCTCCTTGACCAGCTCAACTATGGGGGATCGAGTCAGTCTCAAGACTCGGTTAAAAAAAATAAGCGCTTCGTGGGTGGCAAAACCCTTGTGATTGGTAGTTTAGTAGTAATAATATGTATGTGTGGGAGGTGCTATACCTTTCTTTTGTTTTTGTGTTTTGTGTTCATTGTTTAGGATTTCCTGGACTGTGATGACTATTTATTCTATCGTTGGCTTCGTAATTTTGTCACTTTGATCACACGAGCTTCACATCCTCAGCTTCATTTGGGATCCCATTATCCTAATAATTTTATTGACTTACGTTTATTCCTTTTGGCATAAGTAATAAAACGGCCTTTAGATTTACGTTAGAGAGACCCTTCGTAAAAATTGAGGACAATATGTTCGGTTCTAGTATGGGGGGGATCTATCGATTTTGATTTTGCCTTGCAGCGTTGTTTTTTGTGTAAATCTCGTTTTTTACCACAAAATACCAAAAAAATGAAAAAAAATTTCAAAAATAAAAAAGTGTTTTGTTAACAATTTTGACTTTTCTCTGTGTGTAGTATAAGAATAAATTTTTGACTCGATCGGAGAGTGTTGAGAGCTCTAGCTTGTTTCATTAACTTTTAGACTAACATTTCGCGGATCATATTTATTAAATGATTTTAAATCTGCGAAAGAACGAAAATGATAGAGTTAATTATTGAGTTTACGATGCTAAACAGGATTAGTAGCGAAAATTTTTTAGAGCTCATAAGTGTAATTTTGTTGGCTTTTCTCTCCTAAGCTTTAACCAGACTAATACGTGCTCTTTTTGAAAATTAAACTTAAATCAACAATTTTTGAAGTATGGATGATATCAATAATTTTAGTTCAAACTTATACTTAAATTTTCTAAAAAGAAATTTTCTCTATATCTTGAGAATATAAAGTAAAAAAAAGGAAAAAATGAAAAAATGAGTAATAATTATAAACTATGGGCTAATAAAAGTTTACTGCATCTTGCCGGCTCACAACCGATGTTGCAGTCTTCTAAATAAGGCACATAGTAATTATCCGAGACTGATAAAAGTTTGTTGCATCTTGCCGGCTCACAACCGATGTTGCAGCCTTCTAAAAGGTCGAGGATTTCATTAGTTTAATGGATGTGTAATTATATTAAGTGTAGTAAACGTGAATTAATAAATATAGGGAAAATCTCTTTTTCTTAAATTTAAATATGCTTTTGAACTAAGACTATTACATTTTAAGTTGTAATTTTATGTATATACGTGAAGCCTAAGAGTGTTTGAAACCGAAGGTCCGTGAGTCTCGATACTAGTCTCTGTGGGGTGTCAAAAGCCTGGTCACTTAGCCGCAAGGTTGGGATGTGCCGAGACGAAAGTCGCTACATGGGATGATCTCGCCTTCAAACTCATTATTCTCGGGTGGAACGTGAAGCATAGAAATTTTGCAAAACGTTGATCCATGGTTGAAATTCGAAATGGCACATTCACCTAATATATAATAATTGTCGGGAGTGAAAAGTTCACAAGTTATAAATATGAGTAGTGTTAGCATCTTAACTTATATTTAACGGTGATTTCGTTTTAAGCTTGGTTTGGGACAAGTGAAAAGTCGAGGACGATGAATTTATCCTTTTTGGGCATTTTAGGATTAAAGTGCGTCTTGTTCTATGACCCTAACGGTTATGACATAACGAAAGTCAAACATGTTAGTTAGTTTCTTAAAAAGAAAAAGTACAAAAAATGAGAAAATGGAAAAATAAAAAAAAATATGTGGGAATAAGTATAAATATTTAAAAATTGTCAAAATGGGGCTTTTCAAAGTTATTGATTCGTTAATTCCCCTTGATTAACACTTAGAAACTCTTCGAGGTAATTAGTCGAGGGGGATTGAGATTCTTGGTTTTCTAAGTGTTTACTTATGGCATTGTGTGAGGACACGACAAAATCTGAGTATGGGGGATTTTGGTATGTGCTTAATTACACATACCATTTACCTAGAAAAACATGCCTAAAAGACTAAAAAATACCAAAAATACATTGTATTTGTGTGTTTTGCATTTATATTGTGCAGGTAACAGATATCTAAGAAAAGGACAAGAACGAAGCCAAATCCGACAAAACCAAGCACGGGATTGGAAAGAGCGTGAAAAAGTCAAAGTCAACAAAAGTCGAAGTAAAAGTCAACCCCGGGACATAGCAATGGAATGAGCATCGAAAAACGGACCTGAAACCCTAATTGTATCAAAGTGGGCCAACCCGTACCCATTTTAGTGGGCTGAGTCAGCCCACTACACACTTATAAACCTAAAACCCTTTAACCCATTATTTATTAAAACTGGACCCAAATCCAAAGCCCAACCCTCATACTTAACCAGCCCACCAATAATCCTGTTAACCCATTACACCGTCGGTCCTTTTTACCTTACACCGTTAGTTCATAAGGACTAACGGTGCAAATACTTTACCAAATAGAGCAAATGCTCGTTAAATCCAATAATGAAACAAAACCTTTCCCGCCAATACCTTCGCACCCCTATCACTCTCAAAACCTATGTGACTCTCTAGTCCAACCCTACTTCACAAAACCCTAAATCCACCTTGGCTATCCTAGGGTATTCCATTGGCTTATGATTTTTGACCAAATTGAAGGGCTAAGATGCTATAACTTAGAGCCAAAGCATAATGGAGGGTTTAGATGATGCTTTCATTTTCTCTCACACAACAAACACAATAAGCATAAGATTGACTTATATAAGAAGATGAAGACAGAAGTGGAAAAGGGCATCTAGGAGTAGAATAACTTAGTTTAGTGTTAGTGTAGCTTGTTTTTAACTTATTTCCAGCTTATTTGCTGCTTTAAAATTGTAATTTCACTTTAAATCTTGTAATCTTTTAAATTTAATGAAAATATAAGTTCTTAAGTTTTTATGCAAATTTGTCATTCCTAGCTTTTTTTTAAACTGCTTATGTGCTTTTTAGTGCTTAAATCCTGTTAGAAAATGCTTATTATTGCTTTTTAATCTCACTTAATGTCTGGTCTATGCAAATTTCTTCTTAAAAAAAGCTTGTTCTAAGTCTAAAAATTTCAAAAACAGTTGTTAAGGGGGTGTTTGGGTCAAGTTGGGAAGTAGGAATTTTAAGGGGTCAAACTTATTTTGACCCACTGCCTAACTTAGATTAGTTATATTAATGTTTAAAAGTCAGTTCTCAAGTTTTTTTTTGTGTTAAAAGTTAAAGTTGGGTTTTAAGTTTTTAGGTTTCAAATATGTGAATTTATATCTTTTTCCATCTGTCTGTTTTAATTAATCTTCTTTAGTAGTGTTTTCATGTTTATTTTTGTGTTTTCTATGTCTAAATATGAGTTAGAACTCTAGTAGTTAAGGTCTGAAGTTGGTTTGAGGTTTTGCATATAAACTGTCATAGTTTATTTTCTTTCATTTTAGTCAAAAAGATTCAAATCCCCTTTTTAATCTTAGTTTTAGGTCTGCTATAGTTATATTTAAACTTTGCTTTTTGGTATAAAAGTAGTATGTAGTGTAGAGATTGTCTGCCTTAGCTTATTGTATCCTTTAGAGCTTATTTAGGTGCCTTAGAGTAGGGCTGCAAGTAGTGCATTAGGCTGCCAAAAGCCAAAAAGCCAATCCTTGCTTAAATTTGTTTTCCTTTCTTCTAGCTTATACCTTATCTGAAAATGCTTAATATAGATTTAGCCCAGCTTATTAGGTGTAGTGTAGGCCTTAGTAGCTTATCTAGTTCTCTTACTAGCTTATTGTAGCTTTTTGCTCGTATTAGTCTAAGTGCTTTTAGCTTCTGGGCTTTATGTAACTGTTAGTATATAAGCTGCTTTTCCAGCTTATTCATTAAGTTAAAAAAATATTGCTTTTCAAAAAATGTTCATAACCAGCTTTTTTATAAGTTTCTTTAAAAAGTTTTTAGCAAAAATAAAAAAAGGAGAAAGGGGAAGTCAGGGGTGAGCTAGGCTCGAACCCCTGACCTCTACCCTCTCAACCCTTTATTACTTAAGTACAACTCTAGTTCCCTTTTTATATAATAAGTCGTAGCTTAGTAGGGCTTATTTCGTGGCTTATTTGATAAGCTCACTTAACCAGCTTATTTTTCTTAGAATCTTCATAGCATTTAGGACTTTTGTGCATTTTTTTAGATTTTTCCATAGTTGTTTAATATTTTTAATCTTTATTAATTCATAAAAAAATTATTTAAATGTAGAGTATATATATATATATATATATATAAATAATTATCTTTTTTACAAAATTTTCTTTTAATGTTTAGGACTTTTAGAAATTAAGTTTACATCCGTGGGGTTTAAATTTGATAAATTAGGTTTTTAGACGCGTTTTCGTGTTCCCGGTTTTCGTTTTTGTGCATTTATTTTCATTATAATTGATTCCCGTAGATAGTTTAGCTTTCCTATGCCTTTATTTATGTTCTCGTAGAATTAGGATTTATTTTCATGCCTTATTTATGCTTCCCGTAGAATTAGGTTTTCCTTAGTTTAATTCCCGTGTTATTTTGCTTTCCTGTAGAATTTAGAATCCAAAACCAAATCCTTCTTGTATTCAAGCATCCAAAAATCGAACCTCAGATGAAATCGTCAATTTCATACCTCGTCGGAAGAACGACCCGGGTCCGATTTTGAACTTTAATTGATTTTAAAGCGAGAGATCGATACTTCCGGATATATATATTGTATTTGTGAACTTTTTGACCTGTTGCCTTGGTCAAGGGTGATTTGTTGAAGGTTTACCTAGTATTATAAATATAATATACTATTTGATATATAATTACCCCTAAAAAGGTGACTATCATAAATCATATTCTCGATACCTAAACCACAAAAGTCAATTTTCAGAGGAGAAAAAGAGCAGAATAGGTCTTGCAACGCATTCCAATCCATAGGAGACAACGTGTAATTTCTTATACTTTTGTAATCGTTCAGTTTTTGGTATCATTCGTTAACTCGGTTAGTTTACCTTGGCTAGACCATTACTCTTGTATTAATTATGATGTTTGAAGGCTAATACCTTCGGGTATTAGCCATTATTATGAAGATCTGAATGTTTGGTTTTGTTTATATCTCGATTTCTTAATTTATCATTGTATGCTTGTTTATGTTTATCAATATACTTGTTTACGTGCTTTTGTATGCGACCTATCATTCAACTGGATCTAGTGATACGGACCAAGTAATCTATATGCCAAGATAGCTCTCCATATAGTAATTTATACATCTAGACCAATAGGATCACAATTAACGACCTATCTTTGCCTTTAGATTGTGAGCTTAGTTGGACCGGTAGGTGACCCTTAGGATCAACGAGTACGTTCTAATTAATTGGTAAAGATTTGGTTAGTGGACTACTAGTGTATAAATCGCCGTTAAGCAGTAAGTGGGTAAAGTCTCTATGAGCTAGGGTTTAACAAGATCACCATTGCTTTAATCCCTAAGATAGATTATAATCAGCAAATAAGGATGCTTTATGCGGATGCTTTAATTATGACAGAATTAATGTGTCTAGGTCTTAGGAAGAAGTCCCGCCTAAGTCTAAGAATGATATGCCACCTCGAGATAAGTAATCATTGCACTGAATAAACAAACCAACTTCTAATCGGATTAATGATGGCTAATACAGTTTTCTATCATAAGGCTTGACCGCTCTTTTATCTTCTGTTAATTTGCTTGCGTGGGTTAAAGTGTCTTGAATTGATTGTAGTCACCACCAAACCCGTGCCAGTCTCTCAGGCTGAAACCCCCCTTTTACCTGTTAGAATTAGAATTAGAACTAACATAGGATTAGCATAGGTTTGACTTAGATTAGAATTAACTTAGATTAGATAACCAAAATATTAATAAATTGAGAGATTTAACCTCGCTTCAAGTGTTCGACACCCTACTTACCACGAATCTACCACCGACTGGGTACACTGCCCGTTAAAGTGTTGTTTTTGGTTAAGTCGGCAAAATATAAATTTAAAACTTGAATCATAAAAATATACACCACACAACGACACATCAAGTTTTTGGCGCCATTGCCGGGGAGTGAAATTTAATCTTGATTTTTATTTTATATTTTGGTTATTAAATTAGATCTAACCCTTAGGAATAGTGTAATTTAGTCTAATTTGTTAGCCTCAATTTATTGAGTCGAACAAGGATGTTCGGTCACTTTACGATGGAGCTTTGATCTTTAATTAGTTAATGTTGTAATAGGATAATATCGGGAATCGGGCTCGATAGTTAATCTAATATTGTATATGTTTCGGGTTTAATCCCAAGCAAAACCTGAGCCCGGGTCCTAGTTAAATATCCCGCGCGTCATTTAACGCGACGGGGTATATAAACTCTTTTCTATTTAGAAAAGAGTTAGTTGTTAAAATTCTAAATCTTTTCCTTTTTCCAAAATTCTCTCATCTCTCTCTCTCTCTTCTTTCTCTCTCTAAAACAACTCACCTCCTTTCTCATTTCTAATTCTTGATCCGTGATTGATTCGTGATATGAAGTGTTAAACGGGATCCTACACTGGTTATAGGCATATAACCAATAAACAAATATCCAAACAAAGCTAACTAAAATATAAAATTAAACCCTATGTACCATTTAGATCCCCAATTATTAACAAACTATAATTTCAATTTAAACTTATAATTATAATAGATATGATTCTCTATGCAATCGAGTTTAAAGCCACCGTTAATGGTGGTCCTATAGGATTTTAAAAAATTCGGACAAACAACCCCCTAATTTAAACCATCAACACCTCGAATCTATGATTATATGGATGTTAGAGCAAGAGTGTATACCTGGTTGTTGAAAATTTTCAAACACAAGCAGTCAAACGGGAATAATTAAAAAGTGATTTAGGTTTTATGTTTGTGTGGGTTTTGTAGCTGAAAAGAAGAAAAGAAAGTGAGGTGAAAAAAATATGAGGGAAAAATCACGCTCAATGCACAAATGAAAAATCAAACAAAAAGTAATTTATGTTACACTTAATCATGTATGTCTATGGTTTAGTGTGACCATATATGACATTTGGTCACA
>BQNB010051326.1:0-22868 GCA_026074375.1 Tanacetum coccineum | reverse complement strand
GAGAATATCATCGATGAACACTATCACAAATTTATCCAAGTATGGTTTGCACACACTGTTCATGAGGTCCATGAACACAACAGCGCGTTAGTTAAACCAAATGGCATTACTTGAAATTCATAGTGTCTGCATCTCGTTCTGAAAGCAGTCTTGGGAATATCTTCGTCCCTTACTCTCAGTTGATGATAACCCGATCTTAAGTCAATCTTTGAGTAGACACTCGAACCTTGAAGTTGGTCGAATAAATCATTGATCTTGGGTAATGGGTAATGATTCTTTATGGTAAGTTTATTTAGCTTACGGTAATCGATACACATTCTGAAAAATAAGAAGAAAGATGGATCTCCTGGATATATATATATACCTTTTGGTTTTTATACAGGATATGGGGCTTAGTCGTGTTTTACTTCGATGCCCTGCTAACTCTAGTAGTTGGTTAGATAGTTCCTGCATTTCTATAGGAGCTAATCTGTAAGGTGCTCGGGCCACTGGTGCCGCTTCTGGCATTAAATCAATTTGAAATTCTACTTGGCGAAATGGAGGAAGGCCGAGTAGGTATTTAGGAAAAACTTCCTGAAATTCTCTAACTACTGGTATATCTTCTAGTCGTTTTTTGTCTGATTTCTTCTCCATTACTTGGGCTATGAAAATTTAACATCCTCTGGATATATACTTTTTGGTTTTAATACAGGATATGAGGCTTAGTCGGGTTTTACTTCGATCACCTCAGATGATCAAAGTTTCACCGTCAATTGGGATGTGGACGACTTTCTCGTCATAGAGAATTCTAGCCTGATACTTGGATTACCGATCCATTCCAATGACGACGTCGAAACTACTGAGTTTAATCGGCATAAAGTTCAATCTCGAAGGTTTGGTTAACAAAATTTGAGTGCACCCTTAGATAACGGTATAAGTGCCTACTAGGTTTCCATCGGCTTTTCAATGTATAGGTCATATCCTAGTGTAATTTGGTAGGATATTAAAGCATAGAAGCAAGAGATAGATATGAAAACTTTAACGGCTCCGGGAATCAAATAACTACTCCCTAGCTAGATGTTGGTTTAGGAGAAACATACCTGTAACTACATTTGGGTCTTGGTGAGCGTTCTTGTCTCTCAGCAAGTATGCTCTTCTGTGGGCAGTGTTGTTTGCTTTTGGGCACTAATTTTTGTAATGTCCTTTCTCCTCACAGGCATGACAAGTCACTGATACTGGTTGTAAGTTGCTTCCAGTGGCTGGCCCTTTGTTTCTTCAGTTCCTGGTCTAGTGACCCACCTTGTTGCAAGTCTGACACTTGACAATCCAAGGTCCTGTATGATGCAAGGCGCATCTTTTACACATGGGAAGGTTCCCAGTATACCTATTATTTTCAGTTGGGGTGGCAGCATAAGTACTGACGGTTTCTTGCCTTTTATTCTACTGTTGGTGGTGATCATTGCTGTGGTTGTTATTGTTGTTGTTACGATTATTTTGGTAGTTATTGTTGGTGAAGGTTCTTCTATCATCAAACTTTCATTTATGATCATTGGTTCCTTGCACAGAATTGTGCTTTGTTACCTGATTTATTAACCTCTGGGTTATGGTAATGGCTTCCTCTAAAGTTTAAGGCTTTGAAGTGGTAACATTTCCTTCAATACTTTGGGGTAATCCCCCGATGAAGACTTCCATAAGTTTTCTTAGAATTTGGTACCCATAGTGGACATAAAGATTGCTAAATCGTGAATCTTCTAATGTAGTCTTGAGTCCATTCCCTTTTTACAGTCAATTGTTGTAAAATTCATCTTCCATTTTTCCTTGACCACAGGTTCTGGACAATGACGTCTTTATTAAGAGCTTTTTAAATTCGGACCAGGAAATTTTGTAAGCTTCCTCTATTCCAATAGGTTAGGCGAATGAATTCCACTAGGATAAGCTTCCTCGGTTAGAGTACCTGTAGCAAATTTCACTTTGCAATCCTTGGTATAGTTACTACGGAGAAATACCAATTCAGTTCGTTTAAACCAGTGGATGAGACCAACAGCCCCTTCTGTACCTTTGAAATTGAAAGGTTGACAGTTCATAAACTCTTTGTAGCTACATTTTCTTTCTATAGGAGTTTCTCTTTGTCGGGTGTTCCTATTGGTATTGTGTCAGTATTTTTGCCATGATACAGCTTGTGCTTTCCAGACTAGCAAACCCTATCATCAACTAGTTTCATGATGGCGGCCTGAGTCATTGTGGTGCTGCAGATGTTGATGTCTTCTTGGGAGTCATTCTATCAACATTTACAAGACAACACAAAATAAGAATCCATACAATGATATAGTAGTCTTTGTATAATAATCAAAATTTTCATACATAGTGATATTGAAATCATTTGACATAGATACTTATTTGATACAAGTTCTAACAAAGAAATACACATCCTTTGATATTACTTTGCAGGATATAACAGAAAATTTTGGAATCTAAGACTTCCGAAGATGGGTACTCTAATAAGCATCTGACTCATTAGGTTCCTCGGGGACTGTTCACTTTTCAGTGGTCGCGGTATGATCCATAACGAGTTATCTAATTCTGCAAAAATAGACTCATCAAAGGGATAGTCTGGGTGGTGTAGTTGACGAACCGAATAAGATACTACTGATGAAAGACGGAGAAATTAAATGGGGATCTAACAAGAGGCTCAGTGTCTCTAAGTGGTGTAGGTGGGGTCCTATGCTCAATATCTTGATCATTAATCATATCCATGATACCTGGGTACAAAGGTTTAAGAAAACCTGATGGTAAGAGAACCATAGTAATCCCGGATACATAAAGATATGAGTAATCGTAATACAGGACATAGGATAGACAACCACGACATACATAAGTCTGTATCATGAGGTATAACAGAATCATAATTGTATTATGTCATAAATAACTTGTCTATATATTTTACATAACCAAAATTTGACAAGTGTCGATATTTATACCACACATCTCGTGGTTGGATTCTAAACAAAAGCTGTAAATGACAAGGATCTAGTCTAGTAGTCTGGTGGTCCTCCCTTGTGGTTCTTGAGCTCATGGATCATGTCCAGAAGACTCTTCATATCATGACTCTGTTGGCAAAACCTGGATATCCTCGATGATCATCTCCAGAGTAGAAATCCTGACGCTAGCAAGAACAATCTCATCGGCGTGCCCTATTTGCTTTCTCTAAAAACCTGTAATCTGGGTACGACCTTCTTGAAGTTTGGTTTCTAGTTTGTCAAAATCTTGTTGTATGATTACTCGACCATTACCAAGACTTGTTATCGATACTTCCCCACTGTCTCAATGAGTTCAAAATGGAGCTCATCTAAGTGATTCAAAATAGTCTCGATTTGTTCCTCATGGCGCTCCAGACGCGTCACATGAAAACTCTCTCCAATCTTAAAAACATGAGGTGGGGCAGAAGAATCAGTAGAGGAGGGTGATAGGAAACGGGCTCGTTTCCGAGGTGGCACAATCTCCTCGGGAAGAAAGAAATCTTGAGGATCAAATAGTGGTGATGGTGGTAACACTAGAGATGAAGCAAAACAGTTTTGTGGAGTAATAAGGAATCTCAATGGTAGTGGAATAGGTGATTCATTTACTAGTAGCATTATATGCTTGCAAGACCTCATAAACGGATCAACAATTAAAGATGAGATGGTTAGTGAGGCTGAACAATCCTTAGATGAATCCTCTAAAGGGTCAGAAGAGGTGTTTCCTGGTGAGGCTGGGGAATAGTCCGGTGAAGCCGGGGTATAGTCAGGAGTATTTGTAGAGGAAAAAGTATCCTCAACATCAGAATCAGATAGGATAATAATAGGGTAGGTGGATGTAGACATAACTATGTAACAACCCAGTGGAAAATAACATAAGTTATTTATATTTACTTAATAGTTATGTATCATTTGTTAAACAAATCTCTTTACATACTATTTAGGAAATGTAGTGGCATGGAGGACTTTCTTGGATGGAAAATGGTTATAGTTTAGGTTTTAACCTTGTTCTCTATAACCGCGGCTCTTGATACCAATCTGTAACACCCTGATAATTCACATAGCAGCGGAAGCTAAATTGAGGTATTACTTCATGAATCAACATTCATAATCATAGAAAACGACTCAAAAGAGATGTTTTGGAAAATTTAGTTATCATTCAATAACATATCAGAGTTATACAAAAGGAGGTCCCAAAATACATTTAAAACATAAAGGTTGAATGATAACAAGTTTGGATGTCTTCAAGTCTATGCCACTCCGTGCCTTAGATTAGCTTAATTACCTAAGATAAACATGCTAAAAGGATCAACACAAAGGTTGAGTGATATTCACAGGTTTGCAATATAATGGTTGAATACAAGTTTATGTAAAAGGTAATAATTGCAACGAATACAATTATCATAGAAAACAATATTATTGTTCTAAGCTCATGACACCAAAACGTTAACATGGAAGTCATATCAATGACATTTAAGGAACGAATGTCCTTCTGGAAAGGTAATTTGCCAAATTACCTATTATTCTCAAATATAGGAGCCCGGCCCGCTTGGTTACCTCATTAGTAAACACAAACGGATTCGTCAACCCCGATAGATCTATCCATAATATTCATGTTCACACACAAGTGATTAATGGTTCATGATATAAAGAATATCGGAAATGGAGGTAACTTAGGCAATAATATATCAGGCTAGCATACAGTTGGAAAATACTTGTATTCATGGTTTATAGCACGTATCTCCCGACTGGATTTGGAAAACATGTAAAAGTGGGACTATTAACTCACCTTAATAGGGAAATCCGATTGATGTCAAAAGTGACTCAAATGGAAATAAACGGCTTCGTTATGCAACCTTAGGTAATATGTTAAGTCTTAGTTTTATATTTTAAAACTTTATATCATAAAGTTTAACGTAAATATTAATTTGGTTTATTAACTTGTGAAAATATCGTATCACTGTTCGGGCTATCATAATCCAGAGGCCATGTAGTAAACGTTTGAGGAGCTAAGACACTTTAAATCGTAAATCCAGCAACTCATCAAAACGTCTACCCAAATGAAAGCCCTTCACATGAAATTCCCTAGTAACGTGATACGTTATAGTTTAAATGATAAGATTTAATCTTTTTAAGTTTCTTCAAATGCTAGTGGATGATAAATTTATGTAAATATTAAACCATAATTGAGTTTAAGATGTTTTGATCATGAATTGAACGAAAAATGTCGGATTTTAATAAAATCGAGTCTTAATAATATTTCATTAATATATTTATTTAAAATGTTACATTATACCCTTAAAATCAAAAATGGCAATATATACCCTTGGTATGAAATATTTTACAATTTAAACCCTTTATATAATTTTATATATTTTAACCTTATTTTAAAAAGTTGGCAAAACAGGTCCTTGTGATTTTAAGTTTAGGTTAATTACATTTTTGACCCAAAAGTTAAATAGTTTCAAAAGTTAAAATATATACTCCTCATGCATAATACGATTTGCGTTTTTAGTCAAAATTCCATATACTTAATATTTTTGAGCTAATTGCAATTGCATGCCTTGTAGCTTATCACAAAACTAAAATAAGTTGGTTTTGCAAGCTTAAAGCTTATGAAATGAGCTTATGAGCTCGAAAACTCAAAAAGGGTGCGTTTTGTTTTTAAAATAATAACCCGATGGGTTCTAGCTTTTAGGGTTTGTTTCAATGTTTACAAAAGTGATATTATAGCTTATTAGAGTAGCTTATATGATTAGCTTATGGCTTATAGCTTATTAGGGTTTACGAAAAGGGTTTTAGTGTTTTTAAGGCGCATTTAGTTTAGGAAAATCAAATAATGGCTTAGGGTTCAAGCGCATAAGACCTTATGATCATGAAAGATGCATAAGAGCTTAGTCCTTATGATCATGGGTCATTTAGGGCTCAATTTGGTTTAAGGGTTTTCAAAAGAGTTTTAGTGTATACAAATGGTTATATCAAAGCTTATAGATGATCTAAAATATGACAAGAGCTTATAGAATAAGTTGTAGAACTTACAAGAACTCGAAATGGGTCAAAATGGTTAATATGGTCCGAAATCCTTTTGGAGATGAAATCAAGAACTTCTTTCTTCTAAACCTTGTTGCACCTTGCTTAATCAATCTCTCTTATCCTCTAGGAGCTCGACTAGGACATGATTTGAGTATGGTTTAATTATATATTGATGGTGAGTTATGCAAGAGTGGAGGGTTTTGGGTAAATAAAGGCAATAGACATAGAGTGGTTAGCCCAAGTTTGTGAAGATGTTGGCCAAATAATAAGTCTAATCCTCGAATGCATGGAAAACTAGCATAGTATGTGACTAATAGAAGCTAGGAAGATAGCTTGGAGAGGTGTTTAAAGGTGTAAGGGGTTTGGTTTATCAAGGTGGTGACGAGGAGGTTCAACTTGGGGTGCAAGGTGACGAGTAGGTGACAAGGAGGTAAAGGGTGCTAGCAAGGTGGTGACAAGGTGCTAGGGTGATGGTGACTAGGTGGTGCATCATGGTGGAGCAAGCTTGCTAGGTTTCAGTTCTAGTTAATAACTTAGTTTAGGTTTTGGTTGTTTAGGTTTCGGTTAAGGGTAGGGTTTAGGACGAGCTAGGGTTGTGTTGGAGGGAAAGTGTAGTTCGAATGTCATGCTAGTAGAAGTTGTAATTTGTGCTTAAAAGGTTGGTATGAAGACTTGAAAGATTTTGGAGGGAAATGGCTAAATTTGAATGTTATGCATAATCGGCTTGTACCTAGGGCTTAATGGTGTTGTACTAGGATTTTAGAGGGAAAAGATATTTAAATTTTATGCTTTGGTAACTTTAAACACATGCCTTATAAGTTTGTACATTTGTATATCATGGAAACATTACATGTAGTCGGGGTTTCGATATAAACGTTAACGTATAAAGTCCATTTTATATTAAACGTTATTGATGGTACGTTAAATAGAAGTAACGTATGTGGTAATAAGTGGATATTTAGAACATATTACTTGCCATTTATGACGTTTACTTGATAAACGTCAGATGGAATTTGGCCCCCATTTTTTTGGGGGTAGGGTTCGTGAGCTTGTTTACTTTGGAAAGGAAGTTACGTTACAAATGCATGAACAAAAACAAAAATATTTCTTGGGAAAATGGTTCAATAAATATATAATGGATAATTACACTTAAGGAAAATATGGATTGTTTATAATTCAAGGGTAATCAATTATTGATACCCAAGATAAGTTTATACCTTTTAAGCTTTCCACGAGTTAAGGTTTAAATGCAGTCATATGTGACTATTCCGTCGTTACGATCGGATGTCATAGTCGCCGTTTCTAGAACATTGGTATCGGTATTAAACAATTTGAGTGTACTGATAGTATATTAAATTCTAGAACTTGTTTTTGTGATGCATACCCGAGCGCCCGCATATTAAGTATTAGGATAGCTAGAAAAGAGCACTAGGGATTAACCCATGTTTTTAAACCTAAATTGGTCATGATGGTTCACAATCTACCAATCATATAACTATCCCACACCTTTGCCATGCACATCATTTTAGTGTCCGGATACCCCTAGTACAAACCCTCCGAGACTATCCTTTTTCACACGGTTTCTCCAGTTTTTTCCGAAATTTTCTAGTTAAGCCAGACTATTATTGAAGAGCACTATTAACCCTTAAACCAATTGTTATACCCAAATCGACTTAGCCTACCTTGTATGTACATCGCTTTAGTAACATTATTGTTTTTAAACCTAAGTTAATTTATTTGAGTACACGGTTGCTAAGTCCTTATCCTTGTAAATACAGTTTTGATGATTGGGATTCATGATAAATTTCATCTTATGAAGAATTAGGAATAGAATTATTTATTACCCCCAATAGAGCTCAATAAGCTCTAGGTTATTTTGATCCATCTTAGATCGGGTCATTATTAGATTGTAAATAATCGAGTATGTAAAAGTTCAAGTGTAGGGGTGTATCTATAAACCCCTAATGATGTATTATTATATGTTTAAAGCAATGGCATGGTAAGAAGTGTATTAGAAAAAAAATAAGAAAAAGAAAAGAAAAAGCATCCGAATATAATAAATATATAATATAAATATATATATATATACATATAAATCTATAAATATTATAAATTGAACAAGAAATACACGGCGTCCATTTGCATATGCCTATTATTAATATTAGAGTCGAAGAAAAGAAAAGAAAAGATTGGTAGTTATAGTTGTGTAAGTTTGTATACTTCGTCCGAGTCCTTTGCTTAAGCAACCAAACCAACGTGTATTCTTATAAATAATTAGCTAACCCATCCACTCCAAATTCACCAAAAGTCACCACCTAAATGTATCCCATCCGTTTTTGTTTCCATTAATTTTATCTTACACCTACACCCCACAACCCTTTAAAAGACATCTTGGATAGTAATAAATAATGCTTGCACCTAGCGGTAGAGGTTTGATCCTTTACCAAGCCTATGGTAATTTATATGCTATGACAGGTAATGAGTGTTTATTTGCCATTTCCCCATAGTTTTTATAATTTATTATACACCCGAGGAAAAGAGTGAATCCCAAACCACAAATATTTGAGGTGCTAGTGTATAAACTTTCCGTCCATTTAATTACGAAGGACATAGAAAGGTTGTGTTGTAAAATATTTTTAAAGAGTAGGTTAAATGACCCTAATATTGCTATTTTCTAGGTAGAAAAGCCGATTTGCTTGAGGACAAGCAAATCTCAAATGTAAGGGCATTTGATAAGGTGTCATTTTATACACTATTTAGGGGTCATTTAACCTCCTAAATCATGCAAATATGCCCAGATTATGTGCTTAATCGTTTGTTTTCAGGTTTTTAGCCCTTGGATGGCATTTGGAGGAAATACACATGACTTGGGCTCATTTGAAGAAGAAATTGACAAGATTACGGACCTACACCAACTCCATGAAGAAGTATTGTTTACAGAGCGTGGAGACGGCGTCGCAGGCATAAATCGATGTAGTCGTGATCTATCCAGTGATGGGGTCAGAGATCTAGTGACGGCGTCAGGACGTGGCCGACTTAATGAGGATCTAGAATCATCCACGTAGCGACGACGTCAGGACTTCAATACGATGCTGTCGAAGTGATATCTCTATATCTACAAAACCGATTTTATGGTTTTAAGTGTGTAACTTTGTATGGCTTTAGGGAGACGAACCCTCGTCTTTGTAGCAGCTTTAAAGGTCGTTTTAGGGACTCAAAACCCTATTGTAACTACCATTTATCCAAGTTTTAATCAAGTAAGAGTGTTATTCATTAAATCATCAGTCTGTCCCCTATTGGTGGGTTATTTTGGTTTTGTGATTTATCTAGTTCTTGCTTTATCCTTAACATGCTAGGCTAAACCCTCCTTTGTATTTGCTTATGATTGCATGAAAGTTGATTATAGATCCAATTAACACTGTTTGCTTCTTGATGATAAATGTACGCGTAGGCTTGAGTAAAAACCAGATTTTTGTTTGTATTACATTGAGACGTCTAAGGAAAAGCGAGTTGCGTAGAAAGGATACCATTGGGTAACAGCCTTTATCCTACCTTACCTCCTCATATGGTTGATCCCTCTTAAGATATTTCACACGCATTTAATATACTCTTAGGGGCCTTGTAATAGCCTTCATACTACCTTACTTGTGCATTGCTCTAACATAATATTAAATAGACGGCGGGTTCATGTAATCCTTTCATGACTATAACAACTCGCAATTTTCATCAATAAAATCATCCATCTATTAAATTATTGTAATGGTAAAATCCATCAATTAAATAGATGCAGATGTAACACTATAATACCACACTTTTTTGCTTATTCTATTATGTATACGATATTACATACTAAAGTAAACGAGACTCAGCAACAACCAATGCAATCTATATCTATGTTTATATCATGTAAACATCCTAATATGTCAAGTCAATGTTCTAATATCATTTTTACAAGATACATTATCCATTTAACGTACTTTTCAAAACATTACTATTAAATGAACTTTATCCGTTAACGTTTATATCAAAACCCCAATTATATGTAACTGTATTTTATATGTAATGTATACATATAAAATGAATGTGCAAGCCCCTAAAGCATGTGTACAAGTATCAATACATAACATTTGAATATCTTTTCCCTCCTAAATCAAGTTACAACTTTCTAAAGCATAATGTACAAGCTAATCATGCCTAAAAACCTAATTAGGTCATTTAAGCTCCTAAACCATGTTTAAACTTTACCACCACTTTAGCACAAGGTACAAGCACTTAATGCATGACTTCTAAACCTTAAACCTAAACCCTAATTAATCCTAAAACCCTAATCTAAAACCCTAAACCCTAAACGAAACCCTAAAACCCTAATTTCATTTTAAACCTAAAACTAAACCCTAAACCTTAATCCTTAATCCTAACCCTAATCCTAACACTAAACCTTAATCCTAAACCCTAATCTATCTCTAAACCTAACCCTAATCCACGAATTAAAACCCAAAAACCCTAACCCGAAATAAAATGAACCCGACACCCCTTTTTATCCATTTTTAACCCATATTTAGCCAAGCTAGCATCCTACCACCTCTATGACATCACCACCACATCACCAAGCAGCCTACCAAGCACCTCCATCACCACCTTGGCCACCAAGTTTGGCCTTGTCACCTCCTTGTCACCCTTGGCAGCCGAACCCCCTCCAACACCCTCCACCATTCATAGCTACACTTCTAGCCTTCCATACTCACCTATAGCCTTCCTTAGTCATCCCCCCTACACCCTTGATCCTTACTCTAAGCTCAAAACTTGGCCAACAAGGGTTTTCACCCCTATAAATAGCCGAACTCCCCCACCCTTTCAAATCACACCTCAAACATTTATCTCACACACAAATGGAGTTCTAACTCAGCCAAGGAAGAAGTAGAAGGTCCCTGAGCTCAGAATAGAAGCCAAGAATCAAGAGAAAGGAACCCTTGAAGTCATTACTAAGCGTACGAACCTGAAAACCCAATTTCGACCCATTTTAGCTCAAGTAAGCTCAAAATCTTGTTCAATAAGCTTATAATCTGTATTAGAATGTTCATAATACTCTTAAGATCATATATAAACTCTTGTTTGAAGCCTTGAATCCTCAAACCCATGTGTTTTTTCTTAAAACCCTAAAAATGACCCGTTTTGATTTTCTAGCTAACGAATCCTTTTTCTAAACTTTTGTTATGTTAGAACATCTTATTTTAGCTTATTCTAATAAGATATAATCTACAAATATCATTTGGAACCCTAAAATAAGCTTGCATGGCTTTTTGGACTTAATTTGCAAATGTTTTCATGCATAGGGGTATATATCATAAATTTCTAAAATTTATAACTAGAGGGGCTGAAAATGTCATTATTCTAAAGTTATAACTATAAGGACCTATTTTGCCAAGTTCTAATGTTAAAGGTTTAAATTTTATATACTTTATATATAAAGGACTAAACTGTATAAAGTTTATAAATCAAGGTAATAATTGCCAATATTTCAAACTTAAAAAAAAAAAGATATAATATTTTATATAATTATAAAATATATATTAATAATATAAAACCGATTTTATTAAACCCGACACATTAATCGTTATTAATCATCGATCGACGCATTATAAAACAATTACGTTATATATTTAACGTAATTTATCATCGACTAATTTTTGAAGAAACTTAAAATCTTATCGTATCACGTTACTAGGGAGCTTCATGTGAAGAGTTTCATTTGGGTATACGTTTTGACGAGTTTGCTGGATTTACGATTTAAAGTGTCCTGGCTCCTCAAACGTTTACTACATGATCTCTGAATTATGATGGCCCGAACAGTGATACAATATTTCCATAAATGTGTGTAAACCATACTTGGATAAATTTATGATAGTGTTCATCGATGATATTCTCATCTACTTCAAGAAACAAAAAAATGAGTCACGAAAATCATTGCAGACATAAATCCTAGAAATTACTCAGAAAGAGAAGTTGTATGCAAGTTCTCCAAGTGTGGATTTCTGGATTCATACGTGCAATATCTATGACACTTATGAAAGTCAAGGACTTCCTGTTGACACCGCCAAGATTGAACAGTTAAATTGGCATCTCCTACTACACCAACAAAAAATACGTCAATTCATAGGACTTGTCGGCTACATAAACTGGAGATTCATCGAAGGTTTTCGAAGATTGCAAAGTCTTTAACTGAATTAACCGAGAAAAACAAGAATTATATCTGGGGCGAAGATCAAGAGTTGGCTTTCCAATTACTAAAATAGAAGCTTTGTGAAGCTCCAATCTTAGCATTACCAAAAGGAAACAATGATTTTGTTGTTTACTGTGATGCATCCCATCAAGGTCTGGGAGTGATGTTAATGCAAAGAGAGAAAGTTATTGCATATGCATCCCGACAACATCAAACTCATGACATAAATCTATACCACTAATGATCTCAGAATTTAGTAGCATTTTTTTTCGCTCTAAATTTGGAACATTACCTATACGATACAAAGTGTACAATGTTCATTAATCATAAAAGACTTTCAGCATATCCTTGATCAGAAAGAGCTGAACATGAGACATCGCCGTTGGTTAGAATTAACTGCAGATTTATTATGATTGGAAATTCGCTACCATCCTAGACAAGCAAAATGTTTGTAAGCAGATGCCTTAAGCCGGAAGGAACGAATCAAACCACTCCGAGTTAGATCATTAGTTATGACCATTCATCAAAACTTAACCTCACAAATTCTTAAAGCTCAAACCGAAGCACTCACCGAATAAAACATCAAGACTGAAAACTTATGAGGAATGGATAAAGCATTTGAAATACGTCTTGATGGAACTTGTTGTATTAAGAACTGAAGCTGGTTACCACTCTTTGGTAATAGAGGGGGTTAGATGAATGGGTTGGAGTGAGTGTTGGGGATCTGAGAGACTGTGAATCTTGGCATGATTCCCATAAATCAAATATTCCATACACACTACCCGGGTTCTAACAAGATGTATCAGATCTTAAGAAAACTCTATTGGTGGCCTAACATAACGCATTCATCCGCTGAATATGGTTGGCAATGTTTGAACATTGTTTCTAGAGTTAAGGCAGAATGTCAGAAGCCATTCGGCTTACTGGTACAACCGGAGATTCCTATGTGGAAATGGGAGAGAATCATAATGGATTTCATCACAAATCTGCCCAAAACATCAAATGGGCATGACATAATCTGGTTCATTGTCGATCGCCTTACCAAATCCGCACACTTCATCCCTACCCGAGAGACAGATAGTATGGAAACCCTTACAAGGTTATACATCAAAGAAATAGTCTCCCGGCATAAAGTGCCTATATTTATCATCTCGGATCATGACAGTCATTTCATATCCAGATTATGGAAATCATTACAAAGTGCTTTGGGTACTCAATTAGACATGAGTACGGCATATCATCCCGAAACCGATGGACAAAGTGAAATAACCATACAATCACTCGAAAACATGTTGCGAGCCTGTGTTATAGATTTTAAAAAAGGATGGGAAAGACACTAACCATTGGTAGAATTCTCATACAATAACAGTTACCATGCCAATATCAAGGCAGCACCATTTGAGGCACTTTATGGTCGAAAGTGCAGATCACATGTTTGCTGGGCCGAAGTTGGAGATGTTCAACTTATAGGACCAGAAATAATCCATGAAACCACTGAAAAGATAGTGCAAATTCGACAACGCTTGCAAGCTGCAAGAGACCGACAGAGAAGTTATGCCATTATAATACGAAAGCCTTTAGAAATTTAAGTTGGAGATCGTGTTATGTTGAAAGTATCACCTCGTAAAGGTGTCATCCGATTTGGAAAACGAGGAAAGCTTAACCCTAGTATATTAGACCATTCAAAATCCTTAAACGAATTGGTCCAGTGGCATATAAACTAGAGCTTCCTGAAGAGCTTAGTAATGTCCATAGTACTTTCCACATTTATAATCTAATGAAATGCTTATCTGACGAATCCCTTATCATTACAATGAAAGAGCTTTGACTTGATGACAAACTCAACTTTGTAGAACCAGTGGAGATTATGGATGGAGAAGTCAAGCAACTGAAACAAAGTCGTATTCCTATAATCAAAGTAAGAAGGAACTCTAAAAGAGGACCATAATTTACATGGAAATGCAAAGATCAAATTCGTGCTAAGTATCCACATCTGTTTTCAAACATCACTCCGGCATCCAACTAAATCACGAGATGAGATTTCTTTTAAGGGATGGAGACTATAACAACCCGCAATTTTCATCAATGTAATATCCATCTATTATATTAGATGCACTGTAATATCCATCTATTATATATATACCACCTTTTTACTGGGAATTGTTTTTGCTTTAACTTATTATGCAACGTAACTTGCATCTCTAAAGTAAACGAGCTCACGCAACCTCTACCAATGCCATCTATATCTATGTTTATATCATGTAAACATCCTAATATGTCAATTATATATCTTAATATCATTTTTACCAAGTACATTATCCATTTAACATACTTTTCAAAACGTTATTTCAAAATAAGCATTAAACGTTAACATTTATATCAAAACCCTAATTATATGTAATGTATACATATAAAATGAATGTACAAGTCTTTAAAGCATGTGTACAAGTATCAATACACAACATTTGAATATCTTTTCCCTCCTAAATCAAGTTACAAGTTTCTAAAACACAATGTACAAGTTAATAATGCAAGAAAGTCAAATTAGGTCATTTTACCTCCTAAATCACTTTGGTTTCTTACCACCACTTTAGTACAAGGTACAAGCACTTAATGCATGACTTTTAAACCTTAAACCTAAACCCTAATTCATCCTAAACCCTAATCTAAAACCCTAAACCCTAAACAAAACCCTAAAAACCCTAATTTCATTTTAAAACCCTAAACCTTAAAACTAAACCCTAAAACTTAATCCTAAACCCTAAAACTTAATCCTAAACCCTAAACCTTAATCCTAACACTAATCCTAAACCTTAATCTATCCTAAACCCTAACCCTAACTCAATCTAAAAGTCCAAAACCCTAAACCAAACCCTAAACTAACCCGATACCCATTTTCACCCATTTTTACCCATTTTTAAACCAAACTCCCATCCAAGCACCTCCATGACCTCACCCTTATGTCACCAAGCAGCTTACAAGCACCTCCCTTTCAACTCTTGGCCACCAAGCTTGCTACATCACCACCTTGTCACCCTTTGTTTAGCTGTAACCTCTAAACACCCCTCCAACACCATACACCTTGCAAAGCTACACTCCCTAGCCCTCAATACTCACCTCTAGGCCTCATTAGTCATCACACTAAAGCACTTTACCCTTAGATAACAATAAAACTTGGGCACAAAGGTTTCCAAGCCCTATAAATACATAAACCAAGCAACCCTTTAAAATCATCCCTCAGAACACATCTCACAAACTCAAATGGAGTTCTAACCATTCCCTAGTGGCAATAGAAGATCAAGATAAGTCCCTAAGCTCAGAATAGAAGCCAAGAAGCAAGAAAAACGAAGTCTTAAAGCCATTCCTAGGCGTACGAGTCATAAAAACCTATTTCCACCCATTTTAGCACAAGTAAGCCTAAGATCTTGTTGCATAAACTTATAATCTATATTAGAATGTTCATAATACTCTTAAGATCATATATGAACTCTTGTTTGAAGCTTTGAATCCTCAAGCCCATGTATTTTTTATTAAAACCCTAAAAACGACCCGTTTTGATTTTCTAGCGAACGAATCCTTTTTCTAAACTTTTGTTACATTATAACATCTTAATTCAGCTTATTCTAATAAGCTATAACCTGAAAATATCATTTGGAATCCTAAAATAAGCTTGCATGACTTTTTGGACTTGTTTTGCAAATATTTCCATGCATAGGGGTATATATCATAACTTTATGAAATACATAACTAAAGGGACTGAATATGTCATTATTCTAAAGTTATAACTAGAAGGACCTATTTTACCAAAGTTTCAAAGTTAAAGGTTTAAATTATATATATATTATATATAAAGGACTAAAGTTGTAAAAGTTTATAAACCAAGGGTATATATTGCCAATTTTGCAAACTTAAAAATATAAAATATAATATTTTCTATAAATTATAAAAATATATATTAATATTATGAAACTTGATTTTATTAAAACCCGACACATTTATCGTTATTAATCATAAATTGACGCATCATTTCGTCATGTATTTAACATAATTTATCATCAACTAACTTTTAAAGAAGCTTAAAAATCTTATTGTATCAAGTTACTAGGGAATTTCATATGAAGGGTTTCATTTGAATTTTCGTTTTGACGAGTTTGCTGGGTTAACGATTTAAAGTGCCCTGGCTCCTCAAACGATACTACATGGCCTCTGGATTATGATAGCCCGAACAACAATACAATATTTCCATAATTTAATCAATCAAAGATATATGTTAAACTTTATGATGTTTTGAAACATAAACTATCACACTAAGACTTGATATATCACCCCAGGTTGCGTGACGAAGCCGTTACTTTCACTTGATATACTTTTTCCATTAATCAAATTTCCATATACTGTTAAGGTAAGTTCATAGCCTCACTTTTAAATCTTCTATTTCATAAACACGTGAGGGGGATACATGCTATAAAGCATGAATACAAGGGTTTTCTAAATGTATGTTATCCTGATATATTATTGCATCTGTTGTCTAAGTCCCTTTATGCAAAAAGAACCCCACCATCATGGACCATTAATAACTTGCGAGTGAACGCGAATATTGTGAATAGGCCTATTGGGATTGACGAATCCCGTTTGTGTTAGCCGGATAGGTAACCAAACGCACTATATTTGAAACTTATAGGTATATGACAATTACCTACATGAGGGACATTATCTTTATATATATCATTATTGATATATACACTAGTTAGTTTGAGTGCCATGAGCTTAGCGCAATAATACTGTTTTTCATAATAATTGTACTCATTGCAATTATTACACTTATGGGTGTATAACAACGTAACTCACTCTTATGATGACTTGTATTCACACTATTTATGATAAACCTATAAATTTTACTCAACCATGGTGTTGACCTTTTTAGCATGTTTATCTTAGGTAACTGAACATCTTATGGCACGGACTTGAAGATGGGTAAATTGTTATCATTCAAACTTTATGTTTTTATGTAGATTTTGGGACCTCTATTTGTAAAAACTCTGATGAAATAATGAATGATAACTTATCTTTTAAAAAACGTCTATTATGACTGTTGTACTATGAAATAATACCCCAAATTAGCTTCCGCTGCTATATGTCAAAAATGGGGGTGTTATAGTAGAGGAGTTTCATCAAATGTCACGTTGAGTGATTCTTCTAAATTCATGGTGTGTTTATTAAGGACAATATAGGCTTTGATATTTTAGGAGTAACCTAAAAAGACACCTTCATATGACTTTGGGTCAAACTTAGTAAGGTGGTCTTTGGTGTTTAAGATGAAGCACTTGCTTCTAAACACTCTAAGGTAATCAAGAGTAGGTTTCCTACCTCTCAAGAGTTCAAAAGGTGTTTTACCTAAGATAGCTCTAATTAGAATTCAGTTGAGGATATATGTTAAAGTATCTACGACGTTACCCTAAAAATTTTGTGGTAACGATTATTCATTCAACATTGTTCTACTCATTACTTGTAGAGTCTTATTTTTCCTTTCTACCACGCCATTTGATTGTGAAGTGCGTGGATCTGAGAAGTTATGTGTAATACCGTTGGCATT
Source organism: Tanacetum coccineum (assembly GCA_026074375.1). Lineage (NCBI taxonomy): Eukaryota > Viridiplantae > Streptophyta > Magnoliopsida > Asterales > Asteraceae > Tanacetum > Tanacetum coccineum. Next base: position 5,029 of record BQNB010051326.1, on the reverse strand, counting down.
ACAAAACTCTCCAAATTGCACTTCATTATCAAATTCTCTACCGTGGTCTGTCCTAGTTGAAACTATTGAACATCCTAATTGATTTTGTATTTCTTACTAAAGATTTCAAATTGCTCGAAAGCCTCGGTTTTATTCTTAAGAAATCTCGTCCAAGTGTACCTAGAGTAGTCATCTACTATGAATAAGGAGTAAATATTTCCTCCATAACTCTGTACAGCGGATAGACCGAAGAGATCCATGTGAAGGAGTTTTAAGCATCTAGCTGTTGAGACTATATTCTTAGCTTTGTGACTATCGTGAGCTTGTTTTCCAATTTTGCAAGCGTCACATGAGTTTTGATCAAACTTAAACTTAGGTAAGTTTTTAACTAATTTCTTAGATGCTAACGATTGAATGAGACACATATTAGCGTGACCTAATCTCCTATGCCACAACGTGGTGTTTTCATCAATCATCACAAGACAAATTTTGTCTTCTGGCTTATTTTCTAATTTCATCACATATAAGCCTTTCTTTCTAATACCTCTACTTGTAACCTTACCATCCTTAGTGATTTCACTATTATGTTCCAAAAAAGTTATTTTACACTTATTATCACATATTTTCCTACACTTAGCAAGTTAAATCTTAAGTTATCTACATGTTCTACATTATCTATTTTGAGAGAGTCATTCGAAATCGTACCTTTGCCAATGATGTTACCGTGAAGATTACTACCAAAAATAACATTATCTCCATTGTATGCCTTGTAGCTTAAGAAGAGCTTTTGGTTACCTATCATGTGTTTAGAGCATCCGATATCCTTTATCCACTCATCGGGTTCCAAGTCGACTCCAAGGCATATCTATTTATATAAGACAATAACTCAAACATTAGGTCCTCAATATCTCATGGGTCCAAAGTTGTTAGTGCTAAACATCCCTTGCATTTGATGTAGTTGATTAAGATGTGGAAATGGAGGACACATTTCCCATGGCATGTAACTTTGACGTTGGAAGTTGTTCCAAGTTATGGGAAAGCCATGAGGTTGGTTTTGTCGACCAACATTTCTTTTTGGTTAAGGTGTCTTAGAGCAAGGATATTTATTATTGACTCTTCTAGGTGGTGGAGTTTTTGACCTAAAATTTGATTTATAAAATCTAACTCCGGGTTTTAACGTTAGTTTATAAAATTGTTTGACCTCATTATCACTAGCAACATGAATTTTAACATTATTTACCATTATGTGTTTTGGTCTAGGACCCAAAAGGGATTTTTGAAAAGAAATGGATTTTTCAGATTCTGGTGAACAGACAGGCGGCCCCTTGATTGCTTTGGGGGCTGTCTGGACTTTATGGGGCCACCCAAGATATTTGGGGGACCGCCATCAGAAGACGTTTCTTTCTAAGATTTCACAATTTTTATTTCCTTAGACTTACTAGTTGATGCTTCACATGAATTAAACCCTAGACCTAATTTATCACCGAATGGTTTTTGATTGCTTAACATTTCATTTAAGCAATGTGTGCTCTTTTCAAATTTAGTTAGTTTAAGAGCTTCTTCTTTGAGTTTTTCATTCTCAGTTTTAAATGATTGACAATTTGTACATTCGAGATCAACTCCTTTGTTTTTCTCTAATGTAGACAATTTTAATTTTAGTTCACTAAGTTCGTTTTCTAAACTATTTCTAATAGCTTTTAGCCGTTTGTTCTTAGTGATTATTTTCAAACTCATCTTGCAAAGTTTATCATACTCATTATCTAAAGTAAGATCATCTATTGATGAATTTTCATCACTAAAGTAAGAGGAATCGGAACATACCTCATTTGATGCTTGAGCTACGAGACACGTCTCGTCTTTGGCCTTATCATCATCTTCTTCACCGCTATCACTCCAAGAACCTCCGACGAATGCTCTTTGGTTATTGTCTTTCGGTGGTTTTGGACATTCTCCAATAAGATGATTTGGATCACCGCATCTAAAACATTTTCTATCACTTTTGTCGTTCTTATCAACTCGGCTTCTTTGGAACGTCTTTTTGTCGTTCTGAGGTTGTCTCACGAATCTACCTCTTCTCTTGAAGAACTTCTTGAAGTCTCTAACCGCCATGGCGTATTCTTCGTCTTCACTTTCAGAAGTCAAACACTCCTCATCACTAGATTCTTTCATAACTTTTAAAGCAAATGATTTTCTTTCTCCCCTAGCTTTGACTATTTCAGAATCTTTCTTGATGATCATCTCGTGAACTTTGAGATTCCCAATGAGTTCATCAAGTGACAGTGATGTTAAGTCTTTTGACTCTTCAATCGCCGTGACCTTTGCTCTCCATTTAGGATATAGAGCCCTAAGAAACTTCCTAACATAATTCTTGCTAGAATAACATTCATCAAGAGCTTATAGACTAGTAATAATAGTATTAAATCTAGCAAAAGCACTATCTATAGATTCGTCTTTAGAAATAACGAATTGTTCATATTGTTGTACCAAAAGGTCGATCTTGTTATCTTTGACTTGGTTATTACCTTGATGGTGATTAACAAAGTTTTTTAAATTTCTTTTGCCGTATTACACATGAAAATTCTTTCATATTATGTTTTGGCAAAGCATTGTAAATAACCATTTTGGCTTCGTTACCTTTCGCAATCCTCTTTTTAAGATCATCACTTTGTTTTTCAAAAGGGATAACCTCATCTAATTTGGTTTTTGGATTTTGTTGAATAGGTTCAAAATCACCTTTAGTAATAACATGTCAAATATCAAGATCTTTTGATTTAACATATGTTTCGAATCTATTTTTACAATAAATAAAACTATCACTTTTAAAGAGTGGTGGTCTTTGCATGGATTGCCCTTCTAGATATTTGTCAGAATCCATAGATCGATCCAAGCTTTAAAATACAGTATATTTTAAAAATCTTGAGTGACCTCGGCTTCTGATACCAATTGTGGAAACTAGAAGGGGGTTGAATAGTTTACAGGTTAATTAGCGTTTTAAAATTTTACTTCTAAAATTGTTAGATTCGAGTATATGTTCAACCAATTCAACAATATGAACCAATCACAATAACTATCTAATTGTAATATCTACACAAGCAATATAAAGAGATAAAGGAAAGAACGATCAAACCAAGACACCAAGTTTTATAGTGGTTCGGCTACGAAGCTCTTCTTCGCCCTACTCCACTCCCCGAGTATCCGACTCGAGATTTCACTATGTCAACAAGCTCCCTTCAGGCGGAGAAAACCGTTTACACGTCGCTTACGTTATTTTCTGACACTAAGCTAAATGTCGAGTCCTAATCTTAGCTAGAACCAATCTACCACTTCACAAGTAATACACAATCACAAGATCTACACTATCGGATTCACACACAATCCGATTTACACAATTACACAAGATAATCAAAATAGAGTTTTGAATCTTAGAAGAAGAGAGGAGAAATCACTAATCTATAACACTCCGTTTCTTTGTGAATACGAGTGTTCTTCTCTTGCACTTGATAGAAGAAATAATAAGATATAAAATGAGATTTGATCACTTGAAACAAGATTAAATTATGTTAGTGATCAAAATATTTAGTTAGAGAAATAAGGTATAGAGAGTGAAAGATGACTGAAAAAAATCGTGCAAAGAGATCTGTTTTTCTGCTGAGAATAGTGCAATATATATAGCCAGGAATTCCCAAAGGTAAGCTGGTGGCGGTCCCGGCGGTCCTAGATATATCTGGGAGCCGCCTAGGCCCTTAGGGGGCGGCCCTAGACTGACGCTTTGATTTTTGTCCTTTTGTGGGAAAGGTTTATCCTGATGAGTTTTATTTCATTTTAGGGGGAAAATTTGAATTTCAAATTTTATGTTTTTAAATAAAACATTATTTTTATTTGACAAAACTATTTTATGTAATTATGTAAAAATACAGTTTTGTAGAAAAGTGATGGATTAAGAAGAAAAAATATTTTCTTGATCACTAATTAAGTTTAATGATTTGTTTATCCATATCTTAAGTGATATATGTCGAAATGGAATTTACGATTAATAACATGTAAACGTTTATTTTTATTGTGAATGTTTTTACATTTTGTCCTCTTCAAAACGTAGAGAAGTCGAAAAATATAAATAACGTTTTTAAGCATTATTTGTATTTTGATAACAAATAACAAAAAAAGTTAATGCTTGTTTGTTTTTTTTCTTTGTTTGCTTTGGTTGAAGTTTGAAGATTTGTATTCGTATGTTGGCGGATTTCCTCAACAACAAATTATGTTTGGTTTAATGCTTTTGCTTTTGTTGCATGTTTATGCTTGTTGCTGTTTGAAGATCAGTCTCCGCTTGCTGTCGGATGTCTTCATCAACAATTTATTATTGCTTTAATGTTTTTAGTTTTTTAATCCAATCCGAGCTTTCACGATTTCGTCGCTCGGATTGCAGAGGAGTATTAGATGATACGATAGTGGCCCAAGCCCGTTTGCGGGCTTCAGCCTATTTATCCCCTAATACTGACTTGCTCATGATTTTGAAATATTTCGAGTATGAGAAGGAAAGAAAATTACACATTTTTAGATGTTATTGGTATTTGGTTCCGGAACCGAGAACCGGTGGATCCGAACCGAACCAACCCAAGAACCTAAAAATCTCAAACTCAAAAAACAATTAAGTTTGGATCCGGTCCGGTTCTGTTCGACTCCGGTTCGATTCTCAGATCCGATTTGGTTCTGTAGTTCTTTTACTCATCTCTATCCTTAAGTTGAACAAGGTTTTTAACCCGCGCTTCGCTGCGGAGAGCGGGGTTTTACGTTAGTTTACGTTTTACGACACGACATTTGAATGAGAATTTTTGTTTTACAACAATTCATGTTTGCCATACAAATTGTAAATCAAAACAAATTTAGATGCATATTACAGTAACATTATTATAAAACATTGACAACTTGCATATCAGCTCGATGCAACATATTAGCAGTGAGGCAGCTATTCGGCTTTCTTCTCCTTGATCTTCACTCTTGGTGAGTTAACATTGAGTTTATTCTTTATTTTCTGCACAGCCCTTGCATCTAT
>BQNB010051325.1:0-41050 GCA_026074375.1 Tanacetum coccineum | reverse complement strand
AAGGGGCTTGCAATTTAGAAAATCCTTGTACGTACACTCACGGGAAGTGCGTACAGTTCCTCTAATTCCAGTGTCAGAATTGTGGCTTCCGTCGCCATGACCATTAGTGCTATTGTGAAGAGTTTCAAGAATATCAAGTGCCGCAGTTTTCATAAACATCACAACATGACATGGGTACAACATATATATAACAAGATCACATCACACAGTGATTACATAACATGACTGGGATCACAACACATAACAGAATTGAGATCGACATAACATAATACAACACATTATATACAACAAGATCACATCACACAGTGATTATATAACATGACTGGGATCACAATACATAACAGAATTGAGATCGACATGACATAATACAACACATCATATATAACTGGGAAAACATACATGATTGTCTGATACAAGAAATGAAAAATACAAATCCTACTGCCGTGCTAGCTGGGTATAAAACCCATAATACATAGCCGGCTAACATAATGATAGCTATGAATATGACATGAAAATGTAAACCTAGGCCGAACTACCAGCGCCCTCGGGATCATCTGCATGAGCCTGATCTCTAGCCTGAAGTGCCTGGATCTGTCATAGAGCCGCTGAAAACTGTCCCTGTAGCAATGAAACCTGTGCAATTAATGTTGCCATCAATGACTCCTGTGAAGCGATATGGTAATCTTGCATCTGGGTGTGAGTCCTATAGGCCTGCAGCTCATAGTGAACTGCTGAACTCAATCCTACTGAATGTGCCCAATCCTCTCGAGAAACTAGAGCCTCCTGATCTAACAGTCGTGCAATCTCATAGTGAAACTGTCTATCCTCGGTCAATACGTCAACTCTTTGAGATAACTAAGTCTGTCTGTCCTGACCATCCTTGATCACAGCATAAATATCCTGAGTGTCCTGCTCCTGCACCGCAGCAAGCTCAGTCACTCTAGCATTGACCCCCTCGAGGGTCGTCGGTGCTACCTCATCAACAGCCTCTACCGGGTCTACCCTAACATCCCTAATACTATAGCCGACCTCCTCGGCTCTCTGACGTCTGATCTCGGCATCTATAGTGCCGATAAACCCATAGTCTGCTCTATGACCTCTAGTAGGTCTAGGAGCAGCAGTCGAACTCTCCCCTACCTCATTCCTTGATATAGGAGTAGTCCGACATAACCTCTTACGAGGTGGTAACTCGGCCTCAGGAGTGTCCTCCCTACGGTCGACTGGTGGTGGTACGGATAGTGAGGCTGGTAGTGGTGGTAGTGGACATGATGGTAATGGTAATGATGTGGGTACAGGTGGTGGTAAATGTAGTGATAATGGTGGAGGTGGTAGTGGTGGTGAGGGAATCTAAGGTAGTGGAGATGACCAAGGGGATAGTGGAGATGGTGGTGGAATAGGTAAGGCAGGAAGTCTCTCGACCTCCGCCTCTGATGGCAACAGTATAGGTGTCTAGGGTCTGACGGACATCTTAGCCGTGTGTCGTCTAGGTGATGGTACAGGTGTAGGTACAGTCTCATCAGTCTCAAATGCCTCCATATCCCCAGCTGAGGGAACAGGGTCGACAATGGGTATATCAAAAGAGTCGGTCGGAGCTAGGTGCTCTTCCTCCTCATCATTATCCTTGTCCTCAAAGGGCTTTTCATCCTCATCATCAGTATCATCATCATCATCATCATCGGAGGGCTCATCATCACTATCCCCTCCATCAGCAGGATAGTCAGCATGATCCTCCTCGGGGTCCTCCTCCGGATCCTCGTCCGGGTCGGAGTTTGCCACGTAACCCAATGATAGGGCGGTAGGTGAGGCATCAGTAGGTATAGGCTGGTCCTCCAAGGGTGCCTCAACATTGGATGGCACTAAGTACTCGGGGTACTCAGGCTCAGGTACGTATGGTACCTCGACAGGTGAAGGTGGGTGCTCAGGACCGGGCACGTAATTGGGAGACGGTGGGTGCTCAGGTCCTGGCACATAGTCCGGAGATGGCGAGGCTACCGGCTGCATGAGGAGTCCATCGTATCCGTATACGATGACTCGTGGAGAACCTCCATCAGACAGCTCCTCATCAGCTCCCCAAAAGACTCTCCCTGGCTCAGAATCAGTGTAGACAGATGTGTAGGTGACTGTGGATGAAGAAGACATGACAGAATCTGTAACACTCAAACAGAGTTTACATTAGTACATATATAAGACCCATAATAATATACTTAATATATTATAAACACGTATGTGAACCATGCAGCATCTAGTATACTCAACTAATGCAACAAGTAATGTATAAGTGAATGTCCCATCAAAGTCCCTTTGTATGATGCCATATGTATAAAATGGTTTCTAGTCCCACGTAAAAACATTTTGACCTGTTCTGCTATAACCTTGGCTCCCTAGATACCAATCTTTTTGTTTTAAAAACCCCACCCCCAAATAGGGTCGCAGCGGAATAAATGAGTCTCTGGGAGCGTTACTTCATAGATCAATAGCACAAGATATGAGAACGACCTCTAAAAGAGTCGTTTAAAATACGATACATTGGATTTATTGAAATTGTTTAATACAAAGCGCAACGGCTTAAATTGTTCAACATTTGATAACAAAGATTTTAGATCATAACAAAAATCCCAAGATGTAATGACTCCAAATCTTTTATGCATGACTCCTCAAAAGAGTATCCCAATGTATCCTTAGCACCTCGTGCCTCATTGACCTGAGAAAACATGCTTTAAAACGTCAACATAAAGTTGGTGAATTCATAGGTTTATGTAAATATAATGTAGGACCGTAAGATTTCCAAGTGTATGATAATGCAACAGATGCAAACATCACAAAGTGTAATTACGTTTCCCTAAGCTCATGACACTGAAGCTCGACATGTATGAATTGCAATATAAATTGCCAACATTGCCCTTGATGATGTTCTAACCCGCAACATCCCAAATCCGACATGGTATACGTCCGTTGTTCGGCAAACCGGCACAGTGAGTGCTACTCACCCGAACGGGGATGTCAATCCCAAATAGATCTATTTATAACATTCGCGCTCACACAAAGTAATTGACAGTTCATGATGATGGGCACAGTGGGTTATCGCTACTTAGGCAAACACGTAATCATGATAAAATGTACACTTGCGTCCAATTTGTAAAACAATGCATGTTTCTCACCCCAAAAGTTGTAAATCATTGATATAGTAAAACATGGGGCTATGAACTCACCTTAGTGAATAGTGTTGATAATATAAATCAAGTGAGTGAGTCGACAAGCGAAATCCGAACGCAACCTAATTAAATGTAGGCCGTATGAGTACAATGTACTTAATAGTACTACATCACAAGTTATATAGTTACACCACCACCTAATAGTCTTTGTTTAGTTTTAAATGTCAAAACAATGTTTAAACCGTACTTTATTGAATAAAGGTGTTTGTATTTGTATCCGTAAAATAAAGTGTGGTTTTCGTCTCACAATTGATTGTTTGTTAATAATACATGTTTTAATATTATTATTGATTATATAATGATACTATATAATTAGTTTAATTGTTTTTATAAAATAGTGCACAAAAGTAAAAATAGTGCATACGGTTTTATAAACCTTATATCTTTATCGTTTAAACTCCGTTTTCACGTTATTTATATCCATGGCTCCGTATTAAGAATATATATCAAAATATTATATTTATAATATTTATGCCCCTGACGAACAGCAATTTTACTTATTTTTATAAAATTATATAAAACTACTTTTATATAATTAATCGTCGTAACCTTTCAAAAGTCATAACTTACTCATATTTAATCCGTTTCGCTTGTTCTTTATATGTATGAATTCGTATTTGAAAGATCTACTCAAATTCGTATTTATTATATGGTTTAAGTACTGTTATGAACAATAACCATAAGTGAAAGTTTAAAAAAATACGTTTTATAACTTTAATTATTGAAATCGTATTTTAATTGTATCTCATTCGTTTTGATTCGGTTTTTAGTGATTCTTATGTCCACGTCTTTGTAATTAAAAAATTTATCCGAGAAAAATATTTCTCAACAGACCCCTATCATGAACTTTAACCTATTTTTATAAATTTACTTTTATAAAAATTCTTTCTAACTTAAACTTGTAGATAATGTACCTTCTTTGTTATAAATCCATTCTTAATGTACTTTATAGTTTTAGAATCCTTATAACTTGTACTTTCTCATAAAAATATGCCCTCAAATAATCAGATTCGAATTTGGTTGGATTTTTATAAAATAACTTTTATAAAAACATTTATAGATATATATAATTATCGTAAACTTGTAAACGTCATATCTTCTTCGTTAGGGCTCGGTTTTTCAAGTTCTTTATATGCTCACGATCCTTATGAAAAGTATTATTTTTTTAAAACATAAAATGTTTATTACCTGGTTTGAATGAACAGTAACCTTATTAAGTTTCATTAATTTGTTTTATACACTTTTAAACTTTATAAAGTTACCACAAGTCTTCTAATTTATAAATTAACATCCATGGTTTATAAATTATGTCCTCTACATTATGTCCATCAATATAAGTCCATATTGTCCAAGAAAATTGTCCAACATATTTATTTGTTTAACTAAACTTTATAAAGTTAATAAATAACCATAACTTGACAAATAATTATATAAACTTTCCATTGCTTGTAAACCCTTATTTTAAACATATTAACATATTTAAAACATCATCTTAACCATAAAGAAAATGAATTCGTGTATGTATGTACATGGTTTTTGTTTTATAAACTTCATAAAGTAAACCTAGGTGGTGATTAACATATATATCAAGTATGTAAACATGTAAATGAATAATGAAGATGTTAAAGCTTAAATAGACCTTAGAGATGAGTAGTAGGATGATGAACACAAGCTTATACTTAAGCTTTAACCCAATGAATCAACCACAAGATCAAACCCTAATTAGGAAAACCCTAATTATATTTCTTGTATACTTCTTGTTAAACCACAAACCCAAGCTTCCAATGCACTTGAATGATCTTAGATATACTTAGAATGAATGCTTAATCACTTGTAATCCTTTGGAATGAAATTTTTATGAGAAACCCTAGCTTAAAATTGTGAGTCGTAGGTTATGGTTGTGTTAGGAGAGAATTGCTTGTGAATTTTACTTAGTTAATGAATGTGTGCGTTTAATTCTCCTAGTACTTGCCTTATATAGGATTGGTTAAGCCTTAACAACCTTAAATTAACCTAAGTTAGTTAGATGGGTTAGGAGTACAATTGTGTAAGGCCTTCTCCTCCTTTCTATGCATTTGGATGCCTAGGATGGCTTGGAGGGTACTTGAGACTTGACAATTACTAGAAATATGTGAAAGGTGTAAGGTACTTGGTCCTAGGTTGGGTTAGATTAAGGTTACTTGTGAATTTGTTTATTTATTTAGTGTGTATGATCACGCATCTGGCCCATGGCTGTATCAAGTGATACATTAGTTAATTTTTATGTATTGGGTATAAAAGTGGGTATTAGTTTGAGTATAGATAGGTATAGGTGCTTCCGGGTATGCCATAATGTATTTTATTGCGAAACGTAAGCGTTTTACATGACCAATAAAAATAAATTATGAAAAGTTATAAATTATACTCTTAATAATCATATAACACTTGCTTGATGTAAACTTTTATTTGTTTGGTGTCCGTTTACGTTGAATGGTGATTTTTAGTTTACGCGATTTAGCTATACGATAATAATTAAAAGTAAACGCGCAAAAGCCTAAAAATAAATAGTGAAATAAATGAAGTCGTAAATGACCTGAAAATGTGAAATGTTATAATTTTTGATTAAATTAAGATACCTCCTGAGTACACCTGACATCAAGTGGGAGCACTACATTTTTTCCTTAAAATTCATATGTTGTGTAACATAATGAAAGCATCATTCCATCTAAGCTAGATGTTAATCCTTGAGATTGGAATGGAAATTCACTTGGGAATTTAGGAAATTAAACAAACGATCCAAGAATAAATATTTAATAAAAATAATCAGTATGCGTGATTAAGTCCAACACAAAAATGAACATGTCCTAAAGCGAGTTCCACAAATGGTATAATTCACATTATATAATTTATTTACATGATAGAAACCATTATTATTTATAACAAAGATTCATCATGAATAATATACATATTTGTGTAATGAGACTGTTGTTACATTGCATGAAAGCAAGATAGAGCTAACAACAACAGATATCTAATTGAGAGTATTTAGATAACAATATCTAATTGAGAGAATTTAGATGACTGTTAATACAAATGTTTACGAATTATAAAGCATAGTGTTGTATGTGTACACTGATGCTAGAGGATTATCAATCCTAGTTAAAGTACGGATTTTTATCATTTAATGATAAACTGCTAGCCTATATATGCCAACTACGAGCATATGATGCATTACACATTTAAAGAATGAGAATACATTACATTTTAAGAAACTTTAAAGATCTGTTGAGATAGGTATGTTGTTGACTTCATATACCTCATGAAAGTACTACTGTCCACATTTTCATATCTTGATACTTTGAAGAAGTAAGCAAAAAAGCATATGACACTCATCATAACATTCAAATTCTCAAATTTTTAATTTGAAACAAGTATTCCGAAAGTTTTACTCGATGACTATTTAGCTGTCTTGTAAAGAAAAGAGTTTAGAAATGTTGGAAACATTTGACTTCAACATGCTAATTAGTCCATTGCATATCTATTTTTTTTATGAAATTTAGATAATTGAATTATAAGACAATTTTTACTTCTGATGAATGAAGAAATAAAAAAAACGTGGTAATTGTTATTCAAACATATAATAATTGTTATCCTAATTTGCATGTTTAAATCCTTGAATTGATTATTATCATTCCTAAATAGTCATTGTTGGGTTAATAAATATGAAGGAATATTGTGTAAATTAAACAAATGTAGTGTTGGATGTATTATGAATATGTGGATTGTACCGCAACCGAACTCACATGTATTTGCACAAGGATTGCATATTGGACACCACAACCTGTCGAATATTTACTTTTAGGATCCTAGTCATGAGTCAGAAAACGAAAATGGTTAAATAATCATCCTTAAGACTAGCGATACAAACAAATTTCTGTAGTTTTTTGATATCACTTTTTTGAGTATAAGGCAAATGCTATCCTGAATAAGGGTAGTTATAAAGGCTAGGAATTGATGTGAAAGCAGCATTCTCCCACACTTATAGTCAACAAAGAATTTGTTCCTCTACTTAATATGTGCATAATGATACCATGGTGCCTCTCCAGAATTAATGAGATAAATGAATGGCCGTTCCCAAAGGGTAATCTAAGATGATTCTTGATTACATTTGGTATATCTAAATTAATTCTATAACGAGAAACATAATGTTAAACTATATGGAATGAGTTAGGATCCATATCCATGGTTTAACAGTATCTGTAACAAAGGGATGATTATAATATCAAGAAATAAATAACCATTATAAGCTGAGATTGTTCCTGAAACTTTATCTCAAGTATTTCTAATTTAAAGGCAAGTGCGAGTGTTGCTAGACGTTTCCATTGTCAGTATTGATGCAATATGCTACTCCAACATTCAAGTGGGAGCTGTTGGAATATGGTAGTTGGATCCGCGTTAAATACATTAGAAATACGTGAGCCTATTGGGGGCACACGTGTTAAACACGAAGAGTATGTTTTACTTCACAAAATACAATTTAAATGATCGTTAGTTTACGTTACTAGTATAACTAACTTAACGAACTTTTAAATAATAAACCAAGGGACTAAATTGGACAAAACCCGAACCCTAAGGGTGACCTATTGATGGCCGGCCCCTAGGTTGTTCTAGAAAGGTTTTATGGAGTAAATTTTGGAGATAAGGTAAGTGTATTTTGATAAGTATAGAATTAGAAGTTATCTTGTTCTACAAGAACTAGGGTTGAGAGCCTATATAAACCCCCCACCCTCGACCTCATAATTCATTCATTCTCAATAACTAAAACTCACCTAAAAGATCTCCCTTTCTCCTCCTCTCCCAAAATCAGTCGACGTAAATCCCAAAGGGATTTTCAGTTCTTTTCTTTTCCCCTAAAACGAATTTGGTTAAACCCTTTTAAGGGTTAATTGATTTTCTTTGTTCTCCTATTGCTCGACAACTTACAAACCCACATATAGGGTTTTGGTTTGATCTCGCTCAATGATTACAAGAACCCAAACTTAGGGTTTCGGTTTTGTTTGTTTCGGTACAACCGAATTAGGGAAAACCCTTTTAGGGTTTTGGCGATTTCGGTTCAAGCTTCATGGGGCGTTTGGTTTTTGGTTCAAGCTCATTAGGGTGCGTTTGGATTTCGATTATAACACATGGTGTTTGGATAGTGAAGGTCAAGGCTAGACAACTTGGCATACTTGGTTGACGTGTTTGTGTGAGCAACTGTAGAGGCGGTAATTTAACCGCTAACTCATTTTCAGGATCTAAGGCTAAAAGGTTAGTTTACTTCTTTTATTGTGTTAATCTATATGCTAAAACTAGATCCATTCTGCTGCGTACTCATAGCTAAACTGGTTACCTAGTTTATTAAATCCCAACATAATTATAATTCCATACAACTTCAAGAAGCAAAGATGGATTCTTGTTTATAAGTATAAATTACCTTGTAAACAGGTCCAAAACCTCCTCCACCAAGCTTATTTGCAGCACTAAAATCATCTGTGGCAGTTCTTAATTCTGTGTAACTAAATGTATTAGGTCTGGCTTCGATTCCTAAGAACTCTGCAAAGAGAAAAAGCATGTGAGTGTTTTACAAGCTTGATGCACAGTTTTATGAATGTGGCCTAAATGGTCGATTGGGGTTGTGTTTTAACTCAAATGGGTCAAATAAAGCTAATAGGGGGAGGGTCAACTGAGCTAAAGTAGACCAAAATAAGTCATATGCTGACGGCTTGACGCATTGATTAGTTATTAGAAGAATCACTGCGAGTCCAAAACTTGCATATCAATACAAGGCCTAATAACTTGTTTTTTAAGTATGTCAATCCTGGGAGTGTTTTTAGTATATTACTTGTTCAATACTAAATATTTAACCATAAAAAAGTTAACGTGCATCCGGAAAAAGGATACATATGGAACATTAGAAAACACTCTTCGTCTATATGATTATTGAAGATTTAAAAATATCATCGTCATAATCATCAAACGTATCCTGCTTTTTCCTCCGTTGATGAATAATATATAGAGCTAATAATGCCAGAAAGATAACAACTGCAATTGGAACTATGATCCCGATAATCAAACCGGCATTATTTTTCTTTTTTGTGGAAGGTGGAGTGTTGCTCACAGTGGGGATAAAATATGTACAATATTTAAGTAAAGAATATTAGCTTTCAAGAAGCCCACACTTAAGTAATAACTTGAAATATATTTTTCTAACTTGGGGTGGCACTTATTGCTGAAATAAGAGGTCTAAAAGTTCCTTGTACAGGTACGCAGCACGTCCCTTTTCCCGACTAGAGTAGGTGTACCTCAAGGTAGTTATTTAAAACTTGAACCATTTCTGTCCTCGAAACAGGACTAAATGAGGCCCCACCTGCTGCCCGTTTTATATCAAAATCCGGAATCACCAAGTTTCCCTAGAAGAACAATATTTAAAAATATAATGTAAGAAAATTTGGCAAACAATAGCTAATTGACTCAATACTGCATTCACATAAAAAGGTAAACATAGTCCGGTCTGATTTTGTTTCAGATTAACTATCTTTTTTTTCACCCATGCACGAGATAAAGTTAAAAATCATGATGTGTCGTTTAACCTGACCATGTTAACTTTTCTCTAAGATGGTTAAAGATTACCTCATATAAAATATTTTTGAAAGTTGGTTACCCACATTATTATACAAGTGGGTACTGTTTGACTTTTGACTTTTGGGTCAAAGTACAAACTTTTAAATAAATATTTGCTACGAATTCTAGTTAACACCTACCTGCAAATAGATATCGAAGACACGCCTACCAGTACTAGTCCAAGTAGGAGTATCTTTTATTTGTAGCTCTGCAAACTGGAGGTTAACAGTATAGTTACCGTTTTCAAGTCCTAAACCATAGTATCTTAATGATCCAGCAGAGAGACGGGCTGTTTGGAAAAGTTCAGAGTCTAAAGTGCTTGTAAATTGGTGTTGAGTTGAGGCTGTATATGCTGGTCTATCCCTTTGTCCTACATTGCTGACACCCCACCTTCTCTCAGGAGTCAAATAGTATGTTGCTGGTCCAAGGGCTTCATTATCTTGCTTGTGAACTATTAGACTAGAAGATGTTATTTGAGGACTGCCATAATTAATTCCAAAGCTACTATCTGTAAATTTATCATAAAAGGATACTTATCAAATCAAGTCTTCTAATGGTATAATAACAAGAGGAGCTGATGTTGTAGAATAGCGAAGTACTTAGTTCGTGGAAGGCAAAAAGACTTGGTTCCAAAAGAAGATAATATTAATTACCAAATTAGACCACCAACCCAAGTACGTTGCTATCATATGAAACTAGTCCTAAAAAGGGATACTTTCACGTTTTTTCTTACATCTTGGCGATCCACGACCACAAGGGAAATTCCTTTGGAGACAATTCAATCTTGTAGGAATAGGGCAAATGACACAAAAGGTACTCAACTTAGGTTCTGTTTCCAATCAAGGTACTCAACTTTATTTTTTGCACATAAAGGTAGCCAACTTTTTTTTCTAGCCGATTTAGGTTTTTTCTCACTTCCTATTAACACACTAACGACCATTTTGTTATATCCCAAGAATGGATGTTATATAAAATTTAAGGGCTGAAGTTAACAATTAGTGTTATACAATTAAACGCTACCTAAGCTCTCCAAACAAAAAGTTTTAAGCAAAACAGCCTCTAGGATTATTTATAAAACTAATTCAATGAAAACACTTTTAAGACACAATGTAGTAACCTCAAAACCAAGATAATCTCAACACCCCCTAACTTGATTCAACCTCATGACTAAATTAGCAAATTATATCTTAAAATTACAATTAAAATAAAAGTAATAAAAAAATATAAAGTACATGAAAGAGACCGCAGTAATTATCCCAGGAATCAATCCTCTGTTTGAGAGTAGGACTGAGCCTAACATAAAGATGACGAAACCACATCTCATGATACAACAAACAAAATACATGATCATTATCAACGTACTGAGCAACACCTTCAACTGATGGCCATGGTGTATCCTTAAACATATGATTACTTAATGTATGAAAAGATGTCTCATACATTTGATGTATCTCGTACATGTTCTTAATGTCATACAAAAGAACTAGTTTATCCTTTTCGGCTTCTTAGCCTTAGACGCCTGCTACCGTGATGCGAGGCGCGGAGTCTGAGGCGACGGGTTTGCTTTTAAGAGAAAGGATTGTGTTTTTAGGGACACAGATTAATGATTTTGTAGATGTTGGATGCTAAGGACCCTAAGAAGGATTGTGTATTATTAGTCAATTGTATTGTTGGATGTTGAGGACCCTAAGAAGGATATTAGGCTTTTCATTAATTCTACTTCTCTTAGTACTACTTTACTACTTATTTTTTTTATAAAAGTTTTGATTTTTATTAAAGGGTTTGTTTCTAATTGCTGTTGATTTACTGTATTGGTTGTTAGGACTAATTTGGGAATTTTTGGTTATTTGATTCTGATTATTCATTTCTGGGAATTAAACTCAAACAAAGAGCAATGCGTTCTGTTAAGTTCAAAAAGTGATATAACGAAATGAAATAATCATTTGTGTATGATTATTTTCATATACCATCCATTTTTGGGATATAACGAAATGGTCGTTAGTGTGTTAATAGGAAGTGAGGAAAAAACCTAAATCTGCTAAAAAAAAGTTGGCCGCCTTTATATGCATAAAAAAGTGGAGTACCTTTATTGGAAGTAAACCCTAAGTTGAATGCCTTTTTGTACCATTTGCCCGTAGGAATACCACTAGAAACAAAATACATTGCAATTTAATTACAATAGGCATTAGTTAGTTACAAATGATTTATAGAAATATCAAACATAAATAAAAAATAAAGCATATGATTAATTACCTGTTTTCAGAACCTTCTAAAGTGAAGTTGTTCACAACTAAGTTACTGCACACACACACACACATAAGAAACACATTATTAGCTCGAAATTCCTTTCTAAAAACCAACAAACATTTTTGTCATGTTTTAATAAAAATAATCTTCAAATTCTTTTCTCATACATTTGTAAGAATGGCATGTTAACCCAAGAAGGAAGTGTTCCTGATAGTTCATTGTATGACAAATCACTGCATGAAGAGAATTGTACAAAAGTAAAAAACAAATAAAATTTCTTACAGTCGGGTAGCAACTTAGAATTTACGTACATATTGTTGAGAGATGCGCTCTTTACATCAGGAAGAGTACCATTTAAACTATTGTTTCCAAGAAACCTGAGAACAATGGAGAGATGCCAAAATACAACACCAATTATTTCATTTCAATATCGATACTAGTAGTCCTAATGCATGCAAAATAGTGTTATATATTATCATAAAAGAAATATATGTGTATTACAAGAATTGGAGTCGACTCAAGTTGAACAATGCTGGTGGAATCGGCCCTGGCAAATTGTTGAAACTCAAATCCCTGAAAATTACAATGTATAATAACATCAGATTTTTTTCTACATAAATAATAAACCGCCTTTACATAGATATTTTAGTTCCAATGCAGATTACTCGCAGTCGTGTCAAATTTTGATATTCTCCAATATCGGATGGAATAGAGCAAGTAATTCGGTTATTCCTATATAGTCTGCAAGAGATACATCTCTTTTTAAGTAACATTACAAAAAGGAAACATGGTAGACTTACAAAAGGTAATAATATTTGCTCACAAAACAGTCAAGGACTTCAAATTCGGGATAAAGTCGAGGGTTCCATTACGTAAACCAGTTATCCTTCTGTTACATTATATTATAGAAGAAGTAGAATTTAGTGGCTTAAATAAGTTAAATGACAATTTCTTAAAAAAATAAGAATAAAAGACTTACAACTCCTGCAAAGCGGTCAATCGAGAAAATAAAGGTGGTATTGAACCCTCAAAAGAGTTCCCCTCAAACCTCCTATACAAACATCAATCATCAATCATTTTGATTATTATACGGTTTCATCTCATATACCTTGATTATGTCATGAATATCAACTTACAATGTTTTTAATTGTGTCCAATGTTAGAATTTGGTAGTCGGTTCCGCAAGTTATACGTTAGAAATACGTGAGCATATTAGAGGCACACACGTTAAATACGAAGAGTATGGTTTATTTCATGATTTATATTTAAATAGTTATTTAATTAATTACTTGTTTAATTATATATATAAAACATTCTAAATATAGAACCAAAGGACTAAACTGGACAAAACCCGAACCTTGTGGATCCCCTTGTTTGGCCGAAACCCACAAAGGGTCTAGAAGGGATGTTTGTTCGGTTAGGAGAAGTGAAAAAGGAAGGAGAAAGATTTGTTTTTAACTATGAGAATTATACTAATCTTTTCCTACAAGATTTAGGGTATTGGGGTGCCTATATAAACACACCCCATATCCCTCATTCTTAAAAAAAATCCATTCATTCTCTAATCACCTAAGTTTTTGGTGCTCTCTCCCCTTTCCTAAAAACCCTAACCGAATTCCCTAAGGGAATTTCGGTTCTCTCCCCATAACCGAATTCAACCAAACACCCTTTTAGGGTTTTGGTTTCCACTTTTACTTGATCTCCTTGCTTGACTAATTCAAGGTACGCGTGGTGGTTAATTGGTGATTCTTCAAAAGTGACGAATTAGGGTTTGATTGATATAAACCCTAATTAGGGTTTGTTATATTGGTTTGACTTCAAAAGGGAACGCAAGGCGTGCGTTTGGTTTTGATATTACACTTGGTGCTTGTTCGTGAAGATAAGACTAGCAAATTCTTACATACTTGCTTGACGTGTTTGTGTGAGCAACCGTAGAGGCGTTTGTTTTAGAAGCTTATTCTATTCAAGAATAATCGCAAAAGGTACGCTTTCCTTATTTAATATGTGTTAACCTACTTGCAATAACTAGATCCATCCGTTGCGCACTTGTGGCTAAATTGGTTAGCCAGATTTAATAAATCCCAACAGTTAGTTGACGAATTACATGAAAATATTATGTTTGATATTATGACCTGCTTTTACTCATTTTAACTTGTGCTAACTAGCTTTTGACTTTCAATAATAAAATGTTTAAATCATTTGAATATAAATCTCACTGATATCAATAATCACATAAGTAATCAAATTAAATCCCATCAATTGGGTCACTATCAGGAAAAGGAGTGAGAGGAGAAGTTCAACATGGAGAATTTTTCACGGAAGGAATTGCATTATGCTACAATAACTTGTGAAGAAGGGATAGTAACGGTTCATCATCTGATTTTCGTATTATCTAAAATTACGCCATAACTTACAAAAATGCATATCTAAACACCCACTATTATGAAAGGGAGGTGATTTACGCACTCCTTAAATTGATTTGCACACTCAAAAGTAGTGTGTCTTGACATATATACCCTTAGATCACTTCTACCCATGTTCACTCCTATAAGGGTATAAATGTTAAGATACATTACTTTTGAGTGTGCAAATCAATTTGCAGAGTGTGCAAATCACCACCCATTATGAAAGCATGGGATTAGCATTACTTGTGGACTTCATAAAACCTGATAATACATCATTTAAGTTGGGTTTAAACTGTATAATCTCATCAAAATCATTTTCAATAACTCATCTTTCTAGAGGCCGATAGCCACCACTATATATGTCTTAACCAAACCCGTCTAAGTAAATTGTGTTTCCCTTTTGCTTATTCTTAAACAATTTCAACCTATAAATATTTAGCTGTTGCACATAAATACAAATTTCCAATTTTTTTAAACTTAGGAAGACCCATACATGGCCTAAAACTGCGTGACGACCACATGAATAAATAAGCATCATCTTGAAGTTTATACCTCCATAAACCAACCACACAAGGTGAAAAACCCTACAACTTTCACACGGATCATGTATTTGACAAAATCTAGGTCATCCACGAGCACATAAGTTAATGTCATCGAGGCTGGGTTAAAAGAACTGATTTTTTGGCCAGGGTGTTTGTCTTAGCTTATTTATCCAGCTCATAAGTACATTTTTTTCACCTGACAAGCTTATCAAGTTGAGTTAATGACCTTAAATAAGCCACAAGTATAAGAAGATAGCGCTTATGAGTTTTTCAGATTTACATAAGCTCATAAGCCAAAAAAATAAGCTTAAAGACCTCCTCTAATCTAACTACTTATCAATTTAATTAACCAAACCACGTCCTATTCCTACTTCCCTCGCCAACTATCGAAATCCAAATGTATAACTTTCACTACACAACCTACAACTTATCACATAATCATAGACATTCATATAGCCTTATCAACTATATAAGCTCAAAATCTTATCTAACTTACACATAACCTTAATTTGCATAATATGGCCCATGTTCGACAACCCTATTTACACCAATCTACATAAGTAGGGGCATAACTTCATGATAAAAACGAGTTTTGTTATGTTTCTTGATTCTAAACATAAGTACAAAGAGTCTACTTTTAGAAAAATCCGGCCTCGAATCAATTGGACAAGTATGGGTCAGTCAAATAATTTTTGCAAATTAGGTGGTCGAATCTAATTTTCTAGGCAGATTTAGGTCAGTTTGGAGTTATTAAAACCCCCCATCAAATATTCGAATATTTTGATGCCAATTTTTTTAGTAAGGATTTTAGATGTCTACTACCCCCAATAAAGATTTCAAGGCTTTTTGAGTTGTCTAAGTATTTTATAAAAATTCCAACATTATGTTGTGCGAAAAGGTCAATTTTGGGCAGTTTTTGTTGTCGAATTTATCAAAAATAGTAGGACACATATTTAGGCTATGGAAAAATTATAGGAGATACTAAACTCATTGAAGTATACGATATATGAATATGGGACTCATATTGGTTAATTTAGTATTTTATAAAAATTCGTGAAGTGACACTAAAAGTCTGCATAAAACTAAAATTATAAAACTTAAGGGCAATCACCAATAAAGTGTATTTAGATTTTAGAGTATGAGAATGTGTAAGGATGTACCGTGAGGATATATATAAACATTATAAGTCCAACAATTATGAGTTACATGGATCAGGCCGTAAAAGCTTGGTCATGTGTAACTTGGTTAATGTTTAATGTGTAGATTACTAGCTCGGATTTGTGTATTCAATTGTGATCGTCAAGGTGATTTTTCGTACCCTACTTTGAAGTTTTTCCTTGGAAAAATGGACCAAATATGGTTTTTAAATGTTTTAGTGTTGTGCTTAAATTGATTTGATGTTTTCGGACAAAGTGTGTGGTTATATTGCTATATGTGTGTGCTTTCTGTGTGTACTTGGGTGTATGAGTTGCCATTGCCGTTCCAGCCTGACTATGTGACTCATGATTGAATGTGTTCGTTAATGCTAACATATGTGTAGCTTATATTGGGATAGAGATTTCCCTTTGTGATTTGAGTTGAAATTGTAATTTGATGATTGCACGTGTTCGTTAGTTGCTTGCACATGAGGATGATCCACTAATGTCCTTTTCTTTTGAAATACGTAACAAAAGTTATTGTTTTATGTTTAAACCTACGAGCTCGTCAACTTTATGTTGACTTTTTTGAGTATCCATTTTCAGGTGAAGGTATTAATGATGTTTGAAGAAGTCGAGTTTGCATGGCTAGAGAGACCCTAGGCTTCTTGCATTGAATTCATGCATTTTATTTGGATTTCGTATTTTATACTTAAGATATTTGATTGTGGTACTTTAACATTTTGGATTTTATTTGTATTGTTATGGTTACGATTAACCTTGATACAAGTCTCCTCTTGTGTCGGGTGTCGTCATGTCATTTTGATTTGATTGCATTTAGTAATTCTCTACTATTATATTAATGTGTTATGACAAGCCCTCTCCATTATGCCTTGCGTTTCCACCTTAGCGGGGTGTGACAGATTCGTATTAGAGCCATTGGTTAAAGAGAAGTAGGTCGTTCGACCTAGACTATAACCTAAGTACCTTCATATATCTACATAATAGGAACTATGTGTGCTATTGTTTATGTATTTTTCATTTTCTTCTTTTCTCTGAATTTTATCTCGACCTCTGGACTACTCGATATCAGAAGAGCCAGAAGAGGAGCCAATTGAAGAGGAGCCTCTCGAGGAACCGAAAGAGAAAGATGTTAGGAACAAGAAAAGTATCGGTCACTTCCAATATATACTAGTCTTCGCCAGTAGGTTAACATATGTAAGCTTATAAGCATAATTAGGCCCAAGGCCCATGGAAGCCTTAGTAAAGCCTATGGCCGGCCTTGTATGTAGCATATATACCCTCTCCATGCCTTGGAGAGGGTGGTTGGTTGTTTCATTTCTCATTTCACACAAAAAAATATTATCATCCATTCCATATTACTTTCTCTCTCTAGAAACTTTCCAACCCACTTATCTCTAAGTAGTTCGTGTATAATACAAAGATACGTAGTATACTCAATTGGTATCAAGAGCCATGGAGTGGTGTGTTTAGTTTTTGTGTTTGTCTTTTAA
This sequence comes from Tanacetum coccineum, assembly GCA_026074375.1. NCBI lineage: Eukaryota > Viridiplantae > Streptophyta > Magnoliopsida > Asterales > Asteraceae > Tanacetum > Tanacetum coccineum. Next base: position 23,355 of record BQNB010051325.1, on the reverse strand, counting down.
TTTGTGTTCAAAACCTTTACAAAGAGCAAAATCTTGATTTAAAATTTTTCAGCTTAAAAACCTTAAAGTTGTCATTTTTCTTGTTCCTATAGGGTTAGTTGTACAAGATTTTTTTTGCAAAAAACCAACCAAAAATATGTTTTTTTGAGTTTTGAAAAATTTGGTTTCGTCATAGTTATAACCGAACTAGTCGTCGTAGTTGTAACCGAACGAGTTGTTTTAGTTGGAACCGAACGAGTTGTTATTAGTTGGAACCGAACTAGTTGATTTTAGTTTGAACTGAACTAGTCTTTTTCTCTTGGAACCGAACTAGTCATTTTCTCTTGGAACCGAACTAGTCATTTTCTCTTGGAACCGAACTAGTCATTTTTCTCTTGGAACCGAACTAGTCTTTCTTCTTGGAACCGAACTAGTCATTTTCTCTTGGAACCGAATTAGTCATTTTCTCTTGGAACCGAGCTAGTCATTTTCTCTTGGAACCGAACTAGTCATTGTTACTTGGAACCAAACTAGTCATTGTTACATAGAACCGAACTAGTCATTGTTACTTGAGCACCGAACTAGTCATTGTTACTTGAGCACCGAACTAGTCATTGTTACTTGACAACCGATCTAGTCAGTTTGCCTGAGAACCGAACTAATCAATTCACTTAAGAACCGAACTAGTCAGTCTGTTAGATAACCGAACTAATCACTTTGATTAAGAACCGAACTAGTCATTTCCAATTGAAACCTATCACCTCATATCTAAATTATACGGTTATTTCTTTGACTTGTAAAATCCCCGTGAAACATTAACTTGTTTTCCTAGTTTTGTCGAGAATTGTAAAATCCCGTGTAGTTTTAAGAACTATTTCAAGACTCAACAACCACTCAACCAAACATAATTTCTTTCTACCATCGTCCGATCAACCAAGTAATCTTTGTAACAATCAAATGATGACTCTTGCTGACAAAGCGATTCTTTCGGGTGCCGACAATCGTCCACCTATGTTGGAAAAGAATATGTATGATTCGTGGAAAAGCAAAATGGAACTATACATGCTAAATAGACAACATGGATGAATGATTCTTAAATCTGTTGAAAATGGTCCACTCATTTGGCCTTCAATTAAGGAAAATGGAGTGACTAGACCTAAGAGATATTCTGAGTTATCTCCTACAAAAGCAATTCAAGCTGATTGTGACATCAAAGCAATTAATATCATTCTCTAAGGCCTTCCAACATAAATTTATGCTCTTGTGAGTCAACATCGTGTAGCCAAGGATCTTTAGGAGAAGATTAAACTGCTCATGCAAGAACTCGTTAACAAGCAAGAATGAAGTGGGGTAAGTTTGTACTATTGAATTTGATAAGTTTCACTTACAAGAAAGAAGATCGTACACAAGTACTACTTGAATTCACACTGCTACTACAATGATATGATCATCTACAAGATAGCCACTGCGAGCAATGTTCCGAGAGAAGTTAGATAACAAGTTTCTAAACACACTTCTGATGAATGTAGTCAAATTCGTTACTAAGTGTTAAGTTGGTCAAAAGACTTGCATACTACCAATTTTGAACAGCTTCGATGCATTCTTGGACAACATAAGACATGCAAAATGAAGTTCGTTTGATGCATGAACGTACTCCGATCCTCTTGCTTTAGTTCATCTCACAATAACAACAGTCACCTTATCAAACTCATCAACACACTTCCAAAACACTCAACTTCAACCACTAGCTTTAACATATCCATCTCCACAGTATGGTTTACCTTATCAGTCTCAACAATACTCAACTCATCAATCATCAACACCTCTTTCAGTAACTTATCCATCTAATGATTTTCAATCATCAATTCACCACAACGTTTATTCTCCATCATCATCCATCCCTCAATTAGAATATCCTCCCTAAATTAACCAACAATCTAAATTTTCCCAACAAGACTCCGGTCTAATTGTTCTAGTGTTCCAGAAAGGTCAGATCCCTATATGATGCCATCAATCACAATGAGTCCATTTTTGACTGCAGTTGTCACCTCCCATTATCCTCACTACCAATAATCAGCTCAGGAAACTCGTCAACCCTAGCAACAGCTACATCCAATAATGGAAGAGTTACACTACAACTAATTTAGGGGAGACAAACTTCTTTTGCTGCGAGTACTTCAAGGACTTACACTTTAGGGGCAAGTGGAAGCAATTCTGGAAAACAGAGGACAGTTATTTGCTACAACTATAAAGGGGCAGGCCACATGTCCAGACAGTGCACCAAACCAAAGAGAAAAAGGGATGATTTGTGGTATAAGGAGAAAGTGTTGCTGGTACAAGCTTTAAGCACTTGTCAAAATATCTAAAATGAGGAGGAACTACTATTTTGTTGGAAAATCCAGATATTCCTGAAGGTCAAAGCACACAGACTGTCATTACTCATAATGCTGCTTATCAAGTTGATGATTTGGATGCATATGACTCTGATTGTGACGAACTCAAATCTGCCAAAGTTGCTCTCATGGCAAATTTATCTCATTATAGTTCAGATGCTCTTGCTGAGGTACACAATCATGATAATATGAATAATAATGTGGTAAATCAAGCTGTGCAGGTGATGCCGTCTTCTCAACAGTCGAATGTTGTGAATCATTCAGAGACTGAAATAACCAGTGATAGCAATATCATTCCTTATTCTCAGTATGTGATTGAATCACAACAAGCAACTGTTCAGAATTCTAACTCCTCTGCACAACAAGATGATTTAATATTATCTGTGATTGAACAACTAAAAACCCAAGTTGCTAATTGTACCAAGATAAATCTGGAAAATAAGAGTGTGAATGATACCTTAACTGCTGAGCTTGAAAGATATAAGGAACAAGTTAAAGTGTTGAAAGAAGGACAAAATGTTGATTCAAAGAGTCAAAATAACATTTCAGACACATGTGCACAGTCTGTAGAGATTGATCTTCTTAAACAAACTCTTTCAGAACATTTAAAAGAAAAGGAATCTTTATTACAAACGGTTACTCTTCTAAAAAATGATTTTAAGAAAGAAGAATCTAGGAACATTGATAGAGAAATAGCTCTAGAAAAGCAGATCAAACATCTAGATAATATTGTTTTTAAAAGAGATCAATCTGCACAAACTGTTCACATGTTGACGAAACCTCAGTTTTTCTATGATAATACCACTAAACAAGCTCTAGGTTTTCAAAATCCCTTCTATCTGCAGAAAGCTCAGCAGTCGAAACCAAAGCTATATGTTGGCGATATTATTGTTCAAACTAATCCTATTGTGATTCCTGACTCAGAAGAGACCTTAACACTTGCTGAAGAGAGTCGTTCCAAAATGCTTTTAAAACATAAGGATAATATGAATACCACACCAATAGATTATGCTGCTCTTAACCAACTTTATAAAGATTTTCCAACATGATTTGTTCCACAAACTGAATTATCTGCTGAACAAGCCTTTTGGTCTCAGAATTCTATGAATTCTTCAGAACCCACACTTTCTATTAGACCCACCAATGTTGAGGTTCCAAAAGAACTTCCTAAAGTCAGCATGGTTAACACGAGTTTGAAGAAACTTAAACACCATCTTGCTAACTTTGATGTGGTAGTCAAAGAAAGGACCACACCCACAAACCCAAATCTGAGGACACCAATCAAGAAAAACTCTATCTGTTGCACATGGATCTGTGTGGACCAATGCGTGTCGCGAGTGTAAATGGAAAAAAGTACATCCTTGTTATTGTCGACGATTACTCTCGATTTACATGGAAAAATGCTGCGATCAAAAGATGAAGGTCCACTTTTATTATCAATTTTTGAAGATGATCCAAGACAACTTAAGGAAAACCGTTTTGACGCATCAGAACAGATAATAGGAACTGAGTTTGTTAATCAGACATTGCGTGAATATTATGAGAAGGTTGGCATCTCTCATGAAACATATGTTGCCCGCTCTCCATAGCAAAACGGTATTGTTGAAAGACGAAATCATACGCTAATTGAAGCAGCCCGTACTATGTTAATTTATGCAAAAAGCTTCTTTATTTCTATGGGCCGAAGCGGTTGCTACAGCCGTTGATACCCAAAATCGTTCCATGATACGCGTCGACACGGTAAAACACCATACAAGCGCTGGACAACAAACCTCCCGACTATCGTATCTTCGTGGATTTGGTGCACTCTTCTACCACAATTGATAACGGAAACTTGCAAGTACTAACTGAATGCCGATAATAGGTATTTTCATTGGCTATGCACCTACGAAGAAAGCATTCTGGATTTACAAAAGACGTACCAGACGAATAATTGAAACCATTCACGTTGACTTTGATGAGCTGACTGCGATGGCTTCTGAACACAGCAGTTCAGGACCCGCACTTCATGAAATGACTCCTGCAACAATCAGTTCAGGACTCATGCCAAACCCTCCTCCTTCAACACCATTTGTACCACCTTCAAGAACTGATTGGGATATATTGTTTCAACCATTATTTGATGAATTATTCAATCCTCCACTAAGTGTTGATTTTCTAGCCCCTGAAGTCATTGCTCCAATTGATGAAGTAGTAGCTCCAGAACCCGCTGTTTCAACCAGTACACCTTCCTCAACCACAGTTGATCAAGATGCACCATCACCAAGTAATTCTCAAACAACACCCGAAACTCCGCCTCCCGTCATTCCTAACGATGTTGAAGAAGACAACCATGATATTGAAGTCACACATATGGGTAATGATCCATACTTTGGTATACAAATTCTAGAAGTTTCTTCTGATCAATCCTCATCATCGAATATTATTCATACAATTGTGCCTCCCGATCACCAAGTTTCTGAACACAATAGGAAATGGACTAAGGATCATCCACTTGAGAATATAATTGGTAAAATTGATTGACCAGTTTCCACAAGGCTGCAGTTACATGAGCAAGCTCTGTTCTGTTACTACGATGCTTTCCTCACTGCAGTTGAACCCAAGACATATAAAGATTATTTGACTCAATCCTGTTGGATCGAATCAATGCAAGAAGAGCTTAATGAGTTTGAACGACTTGGAGTATGGGAGCTCGTACCTCGCCCACACAAAGTTATGGTTATTACTTTAAAGTGGATCTACAAAGTGAAGCTAGACGAACTGGGAGGTAGTCCTAAAAACAAGTTCTTAGTGCTCGTGTTACCGCAGAGAAGGCATTGATTTTTGAAGAGTCTTTGCTTTGGTTGCAAGATTAGAGGCTATAAGGATTTTTCTAGCGTTTGCCGCTTATATGAACATGGTCGTCTACCAAATGGATGTGAAGACTGTGTTTCTGAATGGTAATCTGCGGGAAGAGGTTTATGTTAGCCAGCCGGATAGATTTGTGGATAACGATAACCCCAATCACGTGTGCAAGCTGAAAAAAGCTCTTTATGGGCTGAAACAAGCTCCACACGCGTGGTATGATATGTTGTCTTCTTCCTGATATCCCAAGACTTCTCTAAAGGCTCAGTGGATCCTACTCTGTTTCATCTGTAGGAAGGAAAGGAATACTTCTGTACAAATATATTCATGACATTATCTTTGCTCTTCTACACCTAAACCTTTGTGACCTATTTGCGAAAATCAAATGTTCAAAAATTTAAGATGTCAATGATGGGCAAAGATCTCATTTTTCTTAGGATCTACAATTTCTCAAAGTCCCAGAGGAAAACTTAAATAACAGTCAAAATATCCGTGAATCTTTAAAGGAATACGGTTTTGACTCTTGTGACCTAGTGGATACTCCAATGGTGGAGAAATCCAAACTGGATGAGGATAAAGAAGGGAAAGCCATAGATCCATCACACTATCGTGGTATGATTGGCACCCTCCTTTATCTTACAGCCAGTAGACCTGACCTATAATTTCTAATGCATGTGTGACCAGTATCAGGCCGCCTACCGAAAAAGTACTTCAAAGGCGAGTAAAAAGGATCATTTTGGGATCTAAACAGGACGTACATCGGGTCTATGGTATCCGACAGGATTCTTCGTTTGCTCTAAACACCATTTGCAGATGCGATCATTCTCGTTGTCCAGATACATGCCGAAGCACTTCTGGTAGTATGCAACTATTTGGGGTGATAAACATGTTAGCTGGGTCCATCTAAAAGGCAGAAAAGCGCTGCGATATCCATACGCAGCTGAATATATTAGCTTAGTCCAGCTGTTTGCTCAAATCCTGTTAGATGAGATCACAGCTTTACCACTATGGCCTTTGATGGCAATAAAATTCCAATGTAGCGAGATACAAAGCGCTATTGCTATGCTGCAACACGTTCCAACATTCCAGATCCAAAGCATATAGACCCTCAATTTTCACTTTATCAAGAGCATGTTGAATGGGGTAAGGAACTTTACTTTGTCAATACGGAGTATCAACTGGCAGACATCTTCACTAAAGCTCTTGGCCGAAATAGAATTGAATTTCTGATCAACAAGCTGGGAATGCGAAGTTTTACGCCGGAGACTCTGAAACAATTGGCAGATGAAGTTGATGAATAGTAGTGGTACCTATTCAAATATCCTGTATCATATGTATATATTTTAAAACCATAAAAACCAAAAAGATTTTTCATTTTTCAAAATTTTTATAAAAACAAAATACAAAAATATAAAATTTTAAAAACCAAAGAAAAAAATTAAAAAATGAGAAAATATAAAAAGAGGTAATAATGGCATGTCTTCTGAAAATCGATAACATTTACGGTCTTAGAAATGTCATTCAATAATGATACGAGCCTGTAAATGAAGTTCGAGCAGAAGTTCCAAATGTTTTCAAAACATGCCAAATGGCTTGCTATTATTTCAGATAGCAACCCGATCATCATCTTAAAGGCAAGTATTTCAAAAAGAAAACTTGACCTCTCAACGGGAATTTATTCTCGGGCATGGTCTACTTTATGACCATGCAAAGGCTTGTGTTTACTTTGCAACACAACCTGTGCTTCCTATATTTCCATAAGTGTACGTGTCAGTGCGCTTATGTGTTAAAATAAGAGAAATCTTATTTTTATTGGTAAAAAGTTTCTCATAATGAATCAGAGTTTTCAGATACTACACAAACAGATATCAAAGACAATTTGACCACTCAAACAATACAACACCTCCTTTAAAACAAAATGTGGGTTCATTCTTTAAGGGGGGGGGGGGGAAAGCGTCATCAAAAAAATCTTTTAAAAATGGTCCTTATCAAAATATGTTCAAGAAAATAATGGATAAAGTTTGGATAATGACGGATAACACTTTCAAGGGGAGTAATTTATATTAACTTCAAGAGCTTTTAGATATCATTTGTTTTACATCTATTATAGGACTTAATGCAATTATAAGACTTAGGGACTTAAGGCCTTAACTACATTCATCAATATTGCCAACACCTCATAGTTTGTAAAAGACATTAGAAGCTTGGAATACTTTCATAATTTTAAAAGCCTTGAATTAGATTCTTCACGACTAGATTATCAGCTTATTAAATTCTTCAAACATGATCTCAGAATAAGTATGCGTTAAGGTTTTGCTGATTCCAGACATGTCGAACCACAGGGGGAAGGAGTAGATGTATACTTGATAGTGTCCTTGGCCTTCTTTTGAGGTTAGCTTCTTTTATCTTTTGAGGTTAGCTTCTTTTGATTTTAGGCTGTTTTGAATCTTTTGGGTGCACTATTTCAATCACATGGTGGAAGAGACATCTCGTCATTAGCCAGTATGCATCATTTGAGTCCCCAGGGGGAAGTGTTAGGAGTATAATTATTTAAAACGTGAGAAAAGTTCTTTCTGATTCAATTAATGCTTCCTCAAACGGTCAATCCCTAAGCTTATTCTTAAAAGAAGTAGAAATATTTGATAAAAGAGGTACACATAGGTATGATGATTCCTTAAGTCAGTCAGTATTCTGCAGAAAGAAATGAGTACATTTGGGACTTAGTTGACTTAGGTGCTATCATTTCGACTACTTAGAGGGAATAATTGTGACATTCGGGACTTAATTGACTTTGGTGTTGCGGTATCAAGTTCTTGAAAGGGTTAATTGTGTACTTCGGATATCTGGGCTTTATACATTAAGACTGCTTGATGCGGCTTGCAAGAAAGTTCTAAATCTACTCAAGAAATGATTGCTGGTTTAGGGGGAAGCTAAGACAACATCAACACCGACATCACCAACCACACAAGCTCAAGTAATATGTATCTGAATCTGTTTCATACTCAAAGTTTGAAGCAAGACTCTCGTAAACTTGGAAAAAAGTTGAAGCAATACTGAAGAGAGCTTGGATGAGAGAAAGTATCAGATTGACACCTTCTTTGAAAAGAAAGAAGGTTAATGAGGAGCTTAGAAAGTTCGTTGGTGGGAGATTGTATGAAGGAGACCTACAGCTGTGACAAAAGAACCATATGATTCTATCATATGATGTTCTCATCATTCAGGTCAAACCTCGTACATAATAATCTTGTGAATATATATAATGTAGACTTAATGGTGATTCTAAGGAGTGCTCGAGTACAAAATTTTCAAGAATTTCTTAGTAAATTTAAAAGTTTTCTAATTATTATACTCAGCACTGTCTTATATTCCCTTAAATATTAAGGGGGAGCATTAAAATGTTCCTGATAGTTTTGTGTAGCATTTTGTCCCCGAACGTTTAATCAATTGATATCCAAAATATCAAGGGATTAACATTTTGGATAAGGGGAGAAAATGTGATTAAACTGGACTTAAATTGTACTGGATTGTAATCATATAAAATGGACTCAAGGTACTCTACACTTAACATGTACTATGATTATGATGTACATGTTAAGGGGGAGCTTTTAGTGATAATGAAAAACTCTGAAAGTGTAAATCTTTTTTATATTTATATCAAACACTTTGATTGATTTTTCTCAATGGTTATAAGGATAGTGATGAATACCCCAAAAGTACCGGCAGTTCTAAATCTATGGAGATATAAGGTAGTTAGTAATAGGTATTCAAATCCCATGATCCAACCAGAACCGAAGGGATCTACCCAGGGATATCCACTAGTTAGTGCGGAAGTCCTTAGGTATAATAAAAGGAGAAAAAGTAAGAATAGATGCCGATTGAGATGGAGCTAACACTGGAACAAACCCAACAAGGTGTTAGTTATGAAGTCTCAGTAAGCATTGAAGGGGTTGAAGAATGAAAAAGAAATGTAAGGATAAAGGGTGAAAAGAAAGAAGCCCTCCATACACTTAGGCAGAAACCGGGTCAATACATAAACTGTCGGAAACACTAAGTTGTTGTCTGACATTGAAGACAGTCATGGACCCAGTGACGCTATGCACAACCCTCCCTAGCCACTCAAGGTCTCTTAATAGACTCTTGTTTCATTTCTCATGGAGATTACACGCATTTCTATCGACTTTCTCACTCCGAGTTAGTTGATATTGAAAAGGTGGCAGTCTGCTCCAGCCTCCGATCACTAAAACCAAAGTGCACTATTGAGTCTAGAGCCAAAAGAGATCATCCATAAATCTCATTAGGACACTTGTCAAATTAAGCTTGCTAAATCACACAATGTGAATAACAAGATGTATATTAAGAGTCCTACGCATTATCCTTGTGATTTTGCCAGAACATCCGAGTGATATTACTCACAGTGAAGATGGAAATCCTGCTTGAGCCAACATCAAACAAGCTCATGGTAGGTGACTTGTGCGATTCTATATGAATCAAACTTGTGACAACTGGAAAGAAACGATGGTGCGATTCTATAAGAATCAAACTTGTTCCAGGTTATGAATTGACGATTGATGATGAATTTTGAAATGATTAACACTCTCGATGTGTCACAAAACCACTTTAGCAAGTGACACGTCAATTGATTTTTCAAATCGATTTTTCTATTCAATCGGTGAGATAGTAACTCACTGGTTCACTCTTATCGTGTTGTCTGCTTTGAGACGTTCCGGTAATGAGAACATGCTGAGTTTGATGAATCTAATGCATATGTGTTAGAAAGATTCTATACTTCAGCTGGAAATCCTATCAAGGAGATTCTTCTTAAATTGAATCTACCTGATCACAGGTCGATCCTCACGGATTCGAAGGTTACTCCAACCAAACACGGGCGAATGACAAAGCCATATTCGTCCCCCCTCTTTATTGCTAACTGTTTTAATGCAGGATACTTAAATATGGTGGTGAAGGTACCTGATTCCAGCTGGCTCACAAGATTCATAACCACATCCTCATACCCAACCGACAAAACATAAAGACATCATGAAAGCTTAAGTACATGTTTCAAGACTTCCACTACTCTTCAATACGTCGTATGCACAACTGTTCATCAGTCAAAGATTCGCATTTAATGTGATTGATGGTAATTAATCTTGATTGATTTGATCTTATTGCGGACTTTAAGGAAATTAACCCTATACGCCGTATCCATCCATTTCTATATGGCGTATCGAGGGCATTTTTAGACACTATAAATACGAGGCTCAAATACAAGTTTCAGTATGCAAAAACATATTCTCTGTATAATACACTTCTGAAGTCAAATTTCTCTAGCCAAGAAGAGCAGCCAAGGTCAAGCACCAACCTTAATTCCATAGAAGACATCGTGTAATTCTTACTTTCTTAATCATTTGACTTTCCTAATTGTTTGATCATGCTTGTAATAATGACAATGATTGTGGGCTAATACCCTCGGGTATTAGCCATATTAATGAAGATTATAATGTTTGGTTTGTTTTAATCCGGCTTTGCTTAATTTATTGTTGTTGTTTAATTATGTTAATCGTCTTATACTTGTTTATGTGCTTGTACATGCGACCTATCATTCAACTGGGTCTAGGTAGACCTAACCAGTAACCTAGATGTCAGGATAGCTCTCCATGTTGTGTCTTATATACCCGGACCAATAGGATCACAAATGACACCTTATCTTTACCCTTTGATTATGAGCTTAGTTGGACCGGCAGGTGACCCGATAATTATTCAACCAGTATTGTTCTTAATTAATTGGTAATTGATTTTGGTGGTGGACTACTGGTATATAATTCAACATCAAGCAATAAGTGGGTAAAGTCCCGATGGGCTAGGGTCTTAACAGGATCACCAATGCTTTAATTCCCTATGATAGATTATAATTAAACTAGAGGATGCTTTATGCGGATGCGTTAATCGTGACAGGATTGTTCGTGTCTAGGTCTTAGGAAGAAGTACCGCCTAAGTCTTAAGAATGATATGCCGCTTCAAGATAAGCAAGCCATTGCACTAATTAATCAAACCAGCATTTAATCGGATTTAATATGGTTAATACAGTTTTCTATTATTTGGCTCGTACCGCTCTCTTATCTTGTGTTTATTTGCTTTAGTGTGTATTGTGCTTAGAATTGTTATTTGTCACCATAAACCTGTGCTAGTCTCTCAGGCTGAAAACCCCCCATATTGTGAGAAAAATGTATATAGCATAGGTTTCACCATTAATTAGACTAATCTAGAATAGATAAATACTAATAGGATAATTGGTTAACTCTCACTCTTAGTGTTCGACACCTTACTTACCGCGAAGCTACATCTTGACCGGGTACTCTGCCCGTTAAAGTATTGTCTTTAGGTTAGTCGGCTAAATATAAATGTAAAACCTTGATAATAATAATTAACACCTATACAACGACACATCAACGCCATATAGATGTGAGTCAATACGGCGTATGGGCATCAAAGTTCAGGATCCTTATTAGTTCAATACGCCGTATTCACTTTACTGAATACGTCGTATTGTGTCATCAAGATTTAGGTAAATTTGAGTCAATACGCCGTATCCATGTAAATGGATACGCCGTATTGCTTTGCAGTTTAAAAACAAAAAGGAGTTTCTCATTTCTACCCACTTTGACCCATTAATAATTCTTAAAATCTACCAGTTATCTCATTCATGGGGTGGGGTAAAGGGACTTAAGAAGTTCTAAGGCATACCCTTAAATCTATAAAACCAAACCCAAACCATAATTTGATTTTGAAAATTGAAACGAAATAAGGATTAGTTTTGCACTCTTACCTTGTGTAGATGACGAGATAGGTATAGACAAAGAGTAAATGATTAGATCTCCAAGAGTATTTTCTCGGTAAAAAATTTGTGTATGAGAGTAAAAAGTGAGTGTGTGTGAAAGCTTGATCCGGCATATTAGTTAGGCTTTTATACCCAGACTCGATATGCCGTATCAGTGTTAAGGTAATACGCCTGTATTGGCGTATTATGTTGACTTAGCCAACACAAGTTAAAAAGGTGGATATGCCATATTGGTTTTACCCAAATACGCCGTATCCATTCTTGGAGACCAAGTTTCCCTAGATTTAACAAAGTAAAGAAAAGATACCTTGGCCCCGCAACATTCTTGCACAACCACCATCCTTATAAGATCGTTTAGGGTTGAACGGAATGCCAAACGGCACATATAAATTCATAATAAGATAAAATAGCATTCTGTTGACGTAATAGTTCCAAGTCACGATATTTACATTTAATTCCATGATAAAACTTCCCATTTTAAAAGTTTTATTGATTTTATCGTGACTTTCCTCAAGAAGTTTATTTGTGTTTTCAATACCCCCTGAAGATTTTATCATATCGACTTCATTATCATCATTGTCTTTTTCTGACTTTAAATCATTGGGATGAATTAAGTTGATGGGGAATAAATCATTAAAGTACAAAACGTTTTGTTCCTCTTCATCATATTCAGACAATGATGTTTCATTATTTAAATCAATTTCATCGATATGTCGAGGGCTTAAAATTGGTTCACTTAATAAATTTGATTTAGACGTTTAAGCATCATTGTAAACAATGGCTGAAAATTCGTTCTCAAAATCATTAAAGAAGTCTAAATCATCAAAACAACTTATCGTAGGCTCGGGTGATGGAAACAAAGGCATATTGACTTTTTCATTATCATTTTCCGAATCCGTTTTTAAATCATTGGTATAAATTATTTTATAAGAAAATGATTTTTTGTCAAAAACTACCGTGTAAACTTCATCGGCGGAATAGTCAAACAAAATTCTAAAGTCAATTTCATCGTTAAGAGAACTTACTGTGGGTTCACAAGATAGTGTTTCACCTGATGTCTAACTATCATTGAAGGCTATAGCTGAGAATTTGTTTTCAAAGGATCTGAGGTCGTGAACGTCTTCATCGTACCAGATTCTACCATACTTAGCAGTTTCCCAGTTAAACGTTTTCCTACGTTTTCGAGCTTTTTCTTCCTCGAGCCTGATGTATTTCTTATAGTAATGTTCGGATCGTCCATCCTGTAATAACTTACTAGAACAATTATTAAATAACCAATACGTCATATTCAGTTAACTAAATACGCCATATAACAAAAACACAATAAACAAACAAGATGTAATCTAATAACCAAAATATAAATTATAAATCAAGATTAAAAATCACTTTCTGGAAACGGCGCTAAAAACTTGATGTGTCATTGTGTGGTGTATATTTTTATGATTCAAGTTTTAAATTTATATTTTTCCGACTTAACCAAAAATAACACTTTAACGGGCAGTATACCCGGTCGGTGGTAGATTCGTGGTAAGTAGGGTGTCGAACACTTGAAGCGAGGTTAAATCTCTCAATTTATTAATATTTTGGTAATCTAATCTAGGTTAATTCTAATCTAAGTCAAACCTAAGCTAAGCTTATGTTAGATCTAATCCTAATTCTAACAGGTAAAAGGGGGGTTTTCAGCCTGAGAGACTGGCACGGATTAGGTGGTGACTACAATCAATTCAATACACTTTAACCCACGCAAGCAAATTAACAGAAGATAAAAAAGCGATCATGCCTTATAATAGAAAACTGTATTAGCCATCATTAATCCGATTAAAAGTTGGTTTGTTTATTCAGTGCAATGATTACTTTTCTCGAAGTGGCATATCATTCTTAAGACTTAGGCGGGACTTCACCTTAAGACCTAGACACATTAATTCTGTCACAATTAAAGCATCCACATAAAGCATTCTTATTTGCTGATTATAATATATCTTAGGGATTAAAGAAATGGTGATCTTGTTAAACCCTAGCTCATAGAGACTTTACCCACTTACTGCTTAATGGCAATTTATACTCTAGTAGTCCACTTGTCCAACTATCTAATGGAATCAGAATGTTATTTGTTGAATTATCTAGGTTCACCTGCTAGTCAACTTGTTCAATAAACCAAAGGCAATATTCGATATCTAGTTAAGCCAGAAGCGTATCCTAGCACGAATTTATCAAGACAATATTTGCGATCCTATAATTCTAGATGTATAAATTACTATATGGAGAGCTATCCTCATATCTAGATTACTTGGTCCGTATCACTAGACCCAGTTGAATGATAGGTCGCATACAAAAGCACGTAAACAAGTATAAATTGATAAACATAAACAAGCATACAACGATAAATTAAGAAATCGAGATATAAACAAAATCAAACATTCAGATCTTCATAATAATGGCTAATACCTGAAGGTATTAGCCTTCAGACATCATAATTAATACAAGAGTAATGGCTTAGCCAAGGTAAACTAACCGAGTTAACAAATGATACCAAAAACTGAACGATTACAAAAGTATAAGAAATTACACGTTGTCTCCTATGGATTAGAATGCGTTGCAAGACCTCTTATGCTCTTTTTCTCCTCTGAAAATCAAATTTTGTGGTTTAGGTATCGAGAATATGATTTAGCACACTTAAAACTCATTTTTGAGTTTTCTATTATATGTTCTGGAGTCGGTTCAATACGGCGTATCTAATGTCTTGGATACGGCATATTAGGGGTTTCTTGGAGTACAGACCACGTTTGATATCTTCCAGGATAATCACCTTCTATATCTTCAATATGGTGTATTGGTCTTCTCTGAATACGGCATATTGATTATGTTTCCTTCTCGGTCTTTGGTGAGTGCAGGCACGGATACACCATATATTACTTGATGGATACGGCGTATTGGTTGTCAGAACAATATTCTTCAAAATATATTTGTTTAAGCTCCAGAATGCACGCCTTTTGCTAATATTCACCAAGTACTCCATAATTACTGCAATTCTCAAATACAAACGATTAAGTAACAATTCTTTGCAATAATTATACAAAATGGGTTAATTACATGGGATAAATGATGTTATAAAATAGACGTTATTTGATGTCATCATAAGTCAAACACTTACTTACATACACAACTATGTCCTTCTTCATACCCGACCATTGATACCTGTCTCTAAGGTCATAATACATCTTATCAGCTCATGGGTATACAGAGTACTTTGACTTATGGGCTTCGTCCATTATCAGGGTTCTCACATCACCCTGCAAAGGCACCCATATTCGATCCAGGTAATACAATGCTCCATCACTCCTAAGCTCAATCATCTCATCTATTCCTCTCTGCAATCCTGCAGACTCATCAGACGCCTCCTTCTGAGCTGCTAGTATCCTATCCTTGATACTCGACTGAAGGGTTATATTTATAGCTCTAACTCTCTTAGGCTTTACTCTTTCCTTCATACTTAGGGCATTAGCCACCACATTCGCCTTACCATGATGGTAGCGAATCTCACAGTCATAATCACTAATTAACTCTATCTAGCGATGCTGTCGCATATTCAACTCTTTCTGACTAAAGATATGCTGAAGACTCTTATGATCCATATAGATGACACTCTTTGTCCCATACAAATAATGTCTCCAAATCTTAAGGGCAAACACAGCTGCTCCTAGTTCTAAATCATGGGTCGTATAATTCTTTTCATGAATCTTCAACTTCCTAGACGCATATGCTATCACTTTACCTCTCTGCATCAACACACATCCTAATCCTAGGCCTGATGCATCATAATACACCACAAAATCTTCCAGACCATTGGGAAGAGCTAGAACAGGTGCATTACACAACCTTTCCTTCAGAGTTTGAAATGCATTCTCCTGTTCCTCACCCTAGTCAAAGGTCTTACTTTTCTGAGTTAAGACAGTAAGCGACTTAGCTATCTTAGAAAATTCCTTAATGATTCTATGGTAATACCCTTCCAATCCTAAGAACAAACGAACCTCAGACGGAGTTCTAGGGGCTTTCCAATTCATAACAGCTTCAATCTTACATGATTTTCATTACCATTTATCACATGCCTAAGAAACTGCACTTCTCTTAGCCAGAATTCACACTTAGAAAACTTAGCATACAGTTTCTCTTTCTTAAGCAGTTCCAAGACTAACCTTAAGTGTTCTACATGCTCCTCCCGAGTCTTAGAGTATATTAAGATATCGTCTATAAACACTATCACAAAATTATCAAGATAAGGCCTACAAACTCTGTTCATTAAATCCATAAATACCGCTGGTGTATTAATCAGACCAAAGGGAATTACTATGAACTCGAAATATCCATGACTAGTTCTAAACGCAATCTTTGGAATGTCATCCTCATGCACCCTCAGCTGATGGTATCTAGACCTAAAGTCTATATTAAAGAAGTATTGTGATCCTTGAAGTTGGTCAAATAAGTGGTCTATCCTAGGGAGTGGACAACGATTCTTAATGGTCAACTTTTTCAACTCTCTATAATCAATAAACATCCTAAAGGGACTGTCCTTTTTTCTTAACAAACAATACTGGTGCTCCCCAAGGTGATGAGCTTGGTCAATTGAAACCTTTGTCTTGGAGTTCCTTGAGTTGTCCCAACAACTCCTCTAATTCAGAAGGTGACAAACAATAGGGAGACCTTGCAACCGGCTTTGCCCCAGGGATTAACTCAATTTGAAACTCAATTTTCTAAACAGGTGGAAATCCAGATAGGTCATCCGGAAATACCTTGGGAAAATCTTTCACTACTACTATCTCTTCTTGTTCCTTCTCTTTAGCCTTAGCACTCATTAACTACCTCATCTTTTCTTTCGGTTTCTCTCCCAATACTCTAAGTACCTTGCCATCTAGTAGTAGTATCCTAACTACTTTGTCATGATAAATTATCTCAACCTTATGGTCAGACAGCCAATCCATTCCTATGATTACCTTAAAGCTCCTACTTTTAAAGGGTATCAAGTTAATGTCAAACACGTGACCTTCTATTTCTAGTTTACACCCCTTAATAACCTTATCAATCTCTACTAGCTGCCCGCTAGCTATCTTAATTTCATAACTGAAGCCTAAATCATTGGGTTCTATACCTAACAGAGGTATAAAGGTAGTGGAAACAAAACTATAGTCTGCACCAGAGTCAAATAAGATAGTGGCATAGTAATCATTTAGAGTCAACGTACCCGTCATGATGTTCGAGTCCTAGCGAGCCTCCTATGCTCCCAACATGAATGCCCTACCCTTAGTTTGGTTCCTTTGGTTTCCATGACCCTGACCCCTGTTATTAGCAACAACTTAGTTTGGACGGTTTCCTCCCGGTCCTTGTGCTCTATTCAATCTAGGACATGCCGGTTTGAGATGATCGGTACTCCCACATTCATAGCATGCTCTACGAGCAGGTGCTAAATTCCTTACATTTACCGAGTTCACATTCCTAGGCACAACACAACAATCCTTAGCAAAATGACTAGGGCGGTTACAGTTGAAGCATGTGCGACAAGGCCCTTCGGGTGCATGGTAGGAGTTGCAGGTGATACATTTGGGCTAAGCACCTGTATTCTCTCTTCCTACAGGGTTTGCGGTTGTAGCAAAATCATTTCTAATCCTAGTCCTCTTATTATCATCTCTACCATTCTTATCCTTGCTAGGTTCCCCCATATTTCCTCTTTTCTCAACCTTCTTAATTTATCCATTCCTAACAGCCTTATCGGTTAGTGCACCAAAAATCTGCACAGCCTTCTACATAGTATTTGGCTCCATGCTGCCACCATCCTAAGGATCTGTGAAGCAAGGCCATACACGTATCTCTCGATCTTCCTACTTTTTGGGGTCACCAAATGGGGAACTAATCTAGCCAGCTTATGGAATCTGTCAGTATAAGCCACATGGCCAGCCCCGACCATAACATGATTCCACAGCTTACTTTCCAACTTTTGCATCTCATGACTAGGACAAAACTCTTCTATCATCATAAACTTAAAGTCATTCCATGACATACTAACAACAACTTCTCGGCTTAGCGTACGGATCTGAGAGTTCCACCATGTTAAAGCCTTACCCACAAATGAACCAGCAATGAATTTACTTTTTGGTCAATACTACAACCACTCATATCTTGCACGGACTCCATTTTCTTAATCTCTCTAGTAAGAACTATAGCACCTCCCTTAACATCATATTCCTTAGGGTTACAAGCTAATCCTTATATGAACAACCTACCCGGTTGCTATTTACCAAAACATTCCTAACATTCTCCTGAACGTTCTCATTAACCACATTACCATTTTGACTTCCAACATTTCCTTGGTTACCAACCTGAGCTAGAATGGTAGGTAAGAGGTTCTGCAATTGTTGGGCAATGATCGTCAAGACGTCGGGTGCTCCTCCTACACCCCTATTGACTCCCTCTACATTTCTATTGCCTCCCTCTACGCCCCTATTAGCTCCCATCCCCTGTTTATTCCCTTGACCATTCAATTCGTAAACACGCTCATCATTACTTCCCCTAGGTCCTCTAACCCTCCCACCTTTACCAACCCGTCCACCCGTTCCCCCTCCTCATGATTCGGCAACAGGCCAGCTAACACTTCGGGTCCTCATCCTTTGCGGCATTATCTATACGAGGGAGAACATAGGTAATGTTAGTTAGGTAGGAAGACTAACATATATACAGAATATCTTATTATATATATAAATATATGATGACATCAAATAACGTCACTTTATTATATAATTTATCCTATCTGTTTTGCCCACTTTTATATAATTATTGCATTATTTGGTGCTTAATTGCTTTAAAGTTGATAAATGCAGTAATTCAGGAGTGTTTTGTGAAGACAAGCTAAAAGGTGCATAAATTAGAGCTAAAACGAAGATATTTGAATATTGTTAAACATTCACCAATACGCCATATCTAACTAAAGAGTTACGTTGTATCTGCGCCAAGACTTTACAAGAAAACGCGTTTGACCAATTCCCAATACGGCGTATCCCTGCTGTCTGCATACGCCGTATCCATGAAGATAACTATTCAAAGATACAGTAAATAAAGTAAATTGGGAATGATATCACTGATTGATTTTGAATGTAGCGCGCACTCCAAGGAATCCATCCCAATACGCCATATCAACCTTGCTGGATACGGCATATCGAGTCTTTTTTAGACACTATAAATAGAAGACTTAAAAATGAGTTTTCAGTGTGCAATATCATATTCCTTATACCATACTCATTAAAGACGAATTTTAGAAGAGAAGATCAGCCACCAAGGTCAAGCACTGATCACGAATCCATAGAAGACATCGTGTAATTTTTACTCTCTTAATCGTTCGATTTTAATTGTTTGATTACGCTTGTATAATTACAATGATTATGGGCTAATACCTTCGGGTATTAGCCATATTAATGAAAGTTCAATGTTTGGATTGTTTTAAAATCAATTTCTTAATTTATCGTTGATTGTTTAATTATGTTTATCACCTCATTCTTGTTTATGTGTTTGAATATGTGACCTATCATTCAACTAGATCTAGTGATACGGACCAAGTAATCTAGATACTGGGATAGCTCTTCATATCATGTTTTATATTACTGGACCAATAGGATCACAAATAACGTTCTGTCTTTGTCTTTAAATTATGAGCTTAGTTGGACCGGTAGGTGACCCGTTTATGTTTCAGCCATCATGCTCTTAATTTACTGATAAAGATTGGAATAGTGGACTACCAGTATATAAAATACCGCCAAACAATAAGTGGGTAAAGTCCCGTTAGGCTAGGGTTTTAACAGGATCACCACTGCTTTAATTCTCTAAGATAGATTATAATTAAACTAAAGGATGCTTTATGCAGATGCGTTAATTATGACAGGATTAATCATGTCTAGGTCTTAGGATGATGTCCCGCCTAAGTCTTAAGAATGATATCCCGCTTCGAGATAAGTAAATCATTGCACTAAAACAAACAAACCAGCATTGAACCAGATTCAATATGGCTAATACAATTTTCTATCATTTGGCTTGTACCGCTTTTCTATCTTCTAATCTTCTTCTTTTGTGTTTATTGTGTATTGAATTGATTTTTTGTTTTCACCAAACCTGTGCCAGTCTCTCAGGCTGAAAACCCCAATATCATTAGACAACGTACATAGCATAGGTTTAACCAGTAAATAGACTAACTAAAATACTGATAGAATATAGGATTAATACTCAGTCTTAGTGTTCAACACCCTACTTACCGCGAACTCCATCTTGACCGGGTACACTGCTCGTTAAAGTGTTGTTTTAGGCTTGTCGGCTAAAAATAAATTTAAAACTTGATAATCAAATAATTGACCCTACACGACAACACATCAGGTTTTTGGCGTCGCTGCTGGAGAGTGAAATAATTAAACCTTACTCTTATTAGTATTTCTAACCATTAATTAATTAGTTTAGTGTAATCTAATTATTTAATTCTGTTTTGTATTTACTCGCATTGTGTGTTTAAATTGTTTGTTTAAATACTCGCATTTAATTATTTTTAAAATAGTATTCTGTTCTGATTGATCACCTGATACGCCGTATCCACCAGTTGGATACGACGTATCAAACCTCCTACCCAGAACAACGTATTGAACTCTTCAGTCTAAACGGCATTTTCCAAGCAATACGGCGTATTCTGAGAATTCAATACGGCGTACTAACATTCAAACAGACCTATACGGCGTATTCAAATTAATTGAATATGGCGTATCTACCGTCTGATACAACAACAATTTAAAAAACATCATGTTTAAAACGTCATTGTCCCACTAACATTTTCCTCCATTTTTGAGAAAGTGGTGATTGCTGGTTACGACTCTGGACAATGGCAAGCTTGGACGACACAAAAGTGGAATCATGAGCATATTAGCTCACTAATGATCGCAAATTCCAAACCAGAAATTGGTGATGAATTCTTAAAAATATTACAAGATAATGCCTTTAATGACATGGATGAGGGGGACGCTGTTGACCACATTACAAAGGTGGTCAAAATAACCAAATGGATCAAGATACCTAATGTGGAAATAAATGAACTACGATTGCACGTCTTCTCAAAATCACTTAGTGGAGATGCAAAGACATGGTGGATCAATGAAATAAACAAAACAACTATTACCTGGAGCGAGCTGAATGATAATTTTTTTCATAAATATTACCCATCATCCCAAACTTGCAATAGCAGAATCCTTGATGACCTGGAAAACGGAACGAACTACTTTGAATTTATATATTGGCTGGCATCAAAGTTTGACAACTATTGGGAGGTTGACAAAAATACCAAAAATAGGCTACGGGAACTTTATGTGAATGAGCGCACTAATGGAACGATTGGCGACCTTGACGAATACAAAGAACCATGTTCGGATGCATTTTACAAACCCTATTTAGACGTATAGGAAGCAAAAGACATCTACGAGGTTATTAATAGGGAATATTCTCTAATACCAATCCCCGCCCGTCGCGACCCAAACAACCCATACAATCTGTGCAGAACTAAAGAATTCACAATCGTACGACATTCAATAAGGGATAACAAAGAATTCATTATTGTAGGTCCAAGCAAAATCAATACTGTTAAAAAAACTCATGGCAGAATGTCTTGCATCTACCACGAACTTCTCAACAGAAAAGATCGCGGATGGGAAGTAACACGGACAAAATAGAAGATGAAAAAAAGGTCGAACTTAAAGACCATCTGAAACAAAAGTGCTTCCCAGGAGACAACCCGGTCATTTTAATTATTTGTAGCATTTTAATTGTTTGTTGCAAGAGTCTGTCTTCCCAGACACTCTTTACGGCGTATCGAACCCTCTGGATACGGCGTATAGATATTTGGACGTTATCACTTTTAAAACTTAATATTTAATTTCTAGTATTTAATTGTTTCTACAGGAACAATACGGCGTATCATAGGGATTGGGATACGGCGTATTGATCCCTGTACAGTTGTGTGTTTAATTGTTTTCTTGTACCATTGTAGCGAGATAGAAATTGCACTTGTCTTCTAATCTTTTATACAGGACCTTGCTGAGACTATGATATGGTATATGCTGAAAAAGACATGTGTTGAACTTATCCGGGCAAGCTGAAGCCCTAGTCAAAACACTTTTTGCTCAATAACGCATCTTGGAGAATTATCACGAGCAAAACATCAGGGAGTTTTCTGTTCTAATTCTATTTTCCCTTTATTATTTAATTGTTTTATCTATACAACGAGGACATTGTATAATTTAATATGGGGGGGATGGAGAATTAGAACGTACTTGTCTTCTTTTTTATAAAATAACATGTAAAGTGCTTAAAAACGGCCAAATTAAAAAAAAAATTAGCATGACTTTTGTAAAAATCACTAGTTACATTACCTAGCGCACTATAGCCCTTGATACATATTGTGAGAATTAAGCCTATTCTGTTTCCAAATGTTTACTAAAATTCCACAAAATTATGAGTGTGTCGGTGATGTAGTAGACTTTAGAACTTGGCCTGGTATATCACTCGAGACCGTAATGATTAGTATTATGGATTTAGATAGAGGAACAAGTTCAACTGATAAATTTCTAGGATTAAACCAAATAGCCTACAAGTCGTAAAATTAGCTAACCACACTGGTTAGTTAAATCCCGTGTAACCCTTGATTACTCTTACTTTTAGAGTAAAATCCCTTAGAACAACCTGTTAAGCCATTCCTTTATTTTTGTATACCATAGTATATGTTTCGTTACACCTTTGCACCTTAGCCTGCTGATTCGCTGATAGTATATATATAAAATATATAAGAATCAAATCAATGATAAAAAGATTCCGGAAGAGATATTCCCGGGTCGTATGTCCCAACGAGGCTGCAATTGAAATTTATCCTGGTTTGAAGAGAAATTGACTGATGGAGAATATATGATATGAACACTGATATAATTACAACTAAAATTAATTAAATAAAATCTAATTTAATCTACGGGAAACAAATATAGGAAATAGGGATCTTAAAAACTACGGGAAACAAATTTAGTTATAGGAAAGTCCTAAAATTAAATCTAAATTAAATACGGGGAACAGAATAAGGTATCGGGAAACCTAAATACTAAAAATTAAGAAAATAAATGCTAAATTAAATTAAAAATCAAAATTAAATTCTAATTAACTTAACTTGAAAAATAAAGAAAACTAGAACTAAAACGGAGGTCGTTTGAATGCTAAACGAAAAGAAACGGTAAAACGCACCCGGTAAAA
>BQNB010051324.1:3128-38443 GCA_026074375.1 Tanacetum coccineum | reverse complement strand
GGTGTTAATTTCATATGCTCCTACATCTGACACCATCTTAGATCTTCATCCAACTCACCATACTTTCCACACTAAACACCTTGTTGTGTCACCACCTCCACATCCGATTATATAAGAGAAAACTTTTATTCCAAGATTTAGAATTTTTAGTTTCTTTGTTTTGATTTTCTAGTTGTTTCTTATTTTCTAGTTTATTTTTCTTTTTCTAGTAGTTGTTATCTAAACTTTATTTTATGTTCAATTTTATGTTTTTTCCCTTATAATTGAATTAATATTATTACTTGTTGTGTCATGATGATGGTGGTTGTTTTGCTTATATATATGCGTGTGTTGTTGCTATATAATTTCGCTTGTCTAGTAACTTTGTTTTGTAGCAAACCTCTATAACTTGATTCCTTGGTACCCCAAACAAAGGGGGCATAGACCGAGGGGGGGCATTTGCAAATGTCTTAATTTTTACTTAGCAATCGTCACGCCTTTATGTTACATTCATCAATTACGTTTTGCGACCGCGCCTCCACAACACTTTTTGGTTCGACAAAAAGGGAGAGAAGATATGTAAACTCAACTACAAAAAACTTAATTTAGTACAGTTTTAATCACTATGAGTTTATATTTTGTCATCTTAAAAAAGGGGAGATTCTTAATACAAATATTCGCGTAAAAACGATATATATATTTAAGGGCTAATTGCTTAAAAATGTACTATACTTACGTTCAACTTTTAAATTCTTGCTATTGTATGCATTTTGTGACCATTTTACCCTTACTTTTTTCAAATTTTGAAGGGTAAAATGGTCATTTTACATGCAGAAATAGTCGCAGAATACACACAATAGCACGAATTCAAAAGTTGAGCGACACAATGGCAAAAAAAATAGTTGTCTACATACAATGACAAAAAGTAGCAAGTATAATACATTTTTAGGCAATTAATCCTATATTTAATGATCTTCGAGTTTTCATAATAACAAATATAATGTCATACTACGTAAAAGTTTACGTAAACAAGTTATTTAGTCGTAAGTTTACTTGCGGACGACAAATCACTTAAGGTATGAATATGGCCTTATAAAGCGTAGTTAATGATCAAAGAAAAATATTTTTTCTTGCATACAAATTTAATCATTTGCATAAACTATTACTAATTAAATGATTTCAAGTAAACACATGATTAATTATAAACTAGTTATATTAATCAAATAGACAAAATAGGATTAACCATATATGGAAACAATCTTTTCAAATCTTTCCATTTTCATGTTAAGAATTTTTCTTTTAGAAGAATCTAATAAATATGATTATTAAGTATATAATAATATTTTGTAAAAATTTGGGGTTAATCACTAAAATACAAAATAACATCTAGCTTCTACACACGGATCCACCATAATCAAAGACGGATCTAGGCTACAGTGGATCCGTGGATCCGCGTAGCTGGCAGCTTAGGGCAGAATTTGAATTTTAAATTTGCCTATAAATAGGAACAAAATGTTTTCATTTGCTTTACCCTTTTCCAACTTTTCTTTTGCATATTTATTTTCTCTTATACATTCTTTGATCATTATAGTTGTTATATAATCCATTACAAGTGATCCAATCATTCCACTCTATAGTGAAGAACACAAAGAAGACGTCAAGCTTCAAGTGTTATTAGTTTAGTTGAGTCATCACACTTGTGATATTTATCCACCTTCATCTATTTTTCTTGTGTTATCATATATGTATGATAGGTTAGTATTTTACGCATTAAAATACGTAGTATGTTAGATTGGTTCTATCACGAAATAAAACTCGATATTTAGCTTAGTACCAGAAAAAGTGTAAACAACGTGTACGTTTTTCTTCGCCTAACGGGAGGTTGTTCACATAGTAAAGAAAACTCTCGAGTTGAGTACTAGAGAAGTGGAGTAGGGCGAAGAGGATCTTTGTAGCCGAACCACTATAAATCATTGTGTCTTTGGTTTGATCTTTCCTATCTTTACTTATTTACATTTCACATTTACTTATTTATTTATTAAATCGCTATCATATACATACATGTATATCTCTTGATTTCTCATAAGTTGACAATCTAAGTTTTATTTTTAAAATGGTAAAAACTATTCAACCCCCCTTCTAGTTTCCACAATTGGTATGCACTAGATAAGCTAGACGCGAAGGCTATGAAGTACACATTCATAGGCTATGGCTCAGATGAGATGGGATATCTCTTTTAGGATGCGAAGGGTCACAAGGTCATCCAAAGTAGATATGCCACATTTAATGAGGACCCTCTTTACAGAGACAAGGCTGCAACGTATTTTAGTAACTTGACAGCGCAAAAACAAAATGATCAAGTGGCATTAGAAGACTCTCCAGACAACCTTGAAGAGAATAGCAAGATTGCAGAGCATGGTTTGAGTTCAGAAAACACTTAGAGCTCAGGTGGGAGC
This sequence comes from Tanacetum coccineum, assembly GCA_026074375.1. NCBI lineage: Eukaryota > Viridiplantae > Streptophyta > Magnoliopsida > Asterales > Asteraceae > Tanacetum > Tanacetum coccineum. The sequence continues at coordinate 36,008 of BQNB010051324.1, read as the reverse complement.
TTAGATACGAGTGGAAGATATGAAAGTATTGGGAGCTCACACAGTAGTAGAAGGTCAGATAACGAAGACAGAGACATTGATGTTGTGAAAGCAATCTTCATTACTCTACAACAGGTACGGAGGTCCAACAGAGAGTCCAGAGCCCTACAGAGGTAATCACCATCAGCAAACTACTTGCTTCTGACTAAGAATGGTGAGCCATAGTCTTATTCATAAGCCTTTAGTAGCAAAGAACCCGTATAGTGGAAGAAGGCTATAAATGAATAGATGAGTTCACTTGAGAAGAACCAGACTTGGTCCTTAGTCAGATTACCAGCAGGAAAGAAGGCATTATAGAGCAAGTGGGTGGTCAAGGTTAAAGAAGAGCAGGATGGTAGCAAAAGGTACAAGGCATGATTGGTGGTTAAGGGTTTCCAACAAAAACATGGAGTACACTACAATGAGATCTTCTCTCTAGTTGTGAAGATGACTACAATCAGGTTGGTCTTGAGTATTATAACTGCAAAGGACTTGGTAGATCCGTGCGTTTAACAAGCGCCTAAATTCACTTCTTTTTAACTTCTAGCACTTGACCTTATCTTTATTTTATTTGATTCTTAAGAATATCTTAAACCTTAAAATAAAATACATCATCCATATGATCCAAGAACCATTATACAAAAGCATACACCAATCTCACCATATAATCACTACCATCAAAATTATTCATTCTCACTTCATCTCACTAAACCATATTACTAGCTCACTACAATGACTAGTTCATCCAACAACTCAACACCCACACTCATAAAGAAAATCAAACAAGAACATCTCTCAAAACTCCCACCAAACCAAGGTAATCAAAACAACATCCCTCTTGAAGTATTCGAAGAAAGACTAGCACACATTCATCATTTGACATGTCAATGTTGTAGTAACTCCCGAAGTGAAATCGGACTACTACTACGAGAAATGCATCTCATGTTTGAATACATGCAAGAACACACTCCACAAAACTACAAACCTTCTTTACACAACAACTTGGATCATCTAATCCCGAACACAAATTATAACCTTCATCTCATATTGTGTAGATGTTGTAACAACAAAATAGAACAACTCCAACGCCTATAAGAAGGTGTTTATTTCATATGTTCCTACATCCGACACCATCTTAGATCTTCATCCAACTCACCATACTTTCCACACTAAACACCTCGTTGTGTCGCCACCACCACATCTGATTATATATGAGAAAACTTTTATCCCAAGATTCAGAATTTTTAGTTTCTTTGTTTTGATTTTCTAGTTGTTTCTTATTTTCTAGATTATTTTTCTTTTTCTAGTAGTTGTTATCTATACTTTATTTTATGTTCAATTTTATGTTTTTCCCTTATAATTGAATTAATATTATTACTTGTTGTGTCTTGATGATGGTGGTTGTTTTGCTTATATATATGCGTGTGTTGTTGCTATATAATTTCACTTGTCTAATAATTTGTTTTGTAGCAAACCTTTTCAACTTGATTCCTTGGTGCCCCAAACAAAGGGGGCACAGACCAAGGGGGAGCATTTGCAAATGTTTTAATTTTTACTTTGCAATCTTCATGCCTTTATGTTGCATTCATTAATTACGTTTTACGACCGCGCCTCTACAACACTTTTTGGTTCGACAAAAAGGGAGAGAAGATATGTAAACTCAACTACAAAAAACTTAATTTAGTACAGTTTTAATCACTATGAGTTTATATTTTGTCATTATAAAAAAAGGGGAGATTCTTAATACAAATATTCGCGTAAAAACGATATATATATTTAAGGGTTAATTGCTTAAAAATGTACTATACTTGCCATTTTTTGTCATTGTATGTAGACAACTATTTTTTTTGCCATTGTGTCGTTCAACTTTTAAATTCTTGCTATTGTATGTATTTTGTGACCATTTTACCCTTACTTTTTTCTAATTTTGAAGGGTAAAATGGTCATTTTACATGCAGAAATAGTCGCAGAATACACACAATAGCACGAATTCAAAAGCTGAGCGACACAATGGCAAAAAAAATAGTTGTCTACATACAATGACAAAAAGTGGCAAGTATAATACATTTTTAGGCAATTAATCCTATATTTAATGATCTTCGAGTTTTCATAATAACAAATATAATGCCATACTACGTAAAAGTTTACGTAAACAAGTTATTTAGTCGTAAGTTTACTTGCGGACGACAAATCACTTAAGGTATGAATATGGCCTTATAAAGCGTAGTTAATGATCAAAGAAAAATATTTTTTCTTGCATACAAATTTAATCATTTGCGTAAACTATTACTAATTAAATGATTTCAAGTAAACACATGATTAATTATAAACTAGTTATATTAATCAAATAGACAAAATAGGATTAACCATAAATGGAAACAATCTTTTCAAATCTTTCCATTTTCATGTTAAGAATTTTTCTTCTAGAAGAATCTAATAAATATGATTATTAAGTACATAATAATATTTTGTAAACATTTGGGGTTAATCACTAAAATACAAAATAACAGCTAGCTGCTACACACGGATCCACCATAATCAAAGACGGATCTAGGCTACGGTGGATCCGTGGATCCGTGTAGCTGGCAGCTTAGGGCAGAATTTGAATTTTAAATTTGCCTATAAATAGGAATAAAATGTTTTCATTTGCTTTACCCTTTTATAACTTTTCTCTTGCATATTTATTTTCTCTTATACATTCTTTGATCATTATAGTTGTTATATAATCCATTACAAGTGATCCAATCATTCCACTCTATAGTGAAGAACACAAAGAAGACGTCAAGCTTCAAGTGTTATTAGTTTAGTTGAGTCATCACACTTGTGATATTTATCCACCTTCATCTATTTTTCTTGTGTTATCATATATGTATGATAGGTTAGTATTTTACGCCTTAAAATACGTAGTGTGTTAGATTGGTTCTATCACGAAATAAAACTCGATATTTAGCTTAGTACCAGAAAAAGTGTAAACAACGTGTACGTTTTTCTTCGCCTAACGGGAGCTTGTTGACATAGTAAAGAAAACTCTCGAGTTGAGTACTGGGGGAGTGGAGTAGGGCGAAGAGGATCTTTGTAGCCGAACCACTATAAATCATCGTGTCTTTGGTTTGATCTTTCCTATCTTTACTTATTTACATTTCGCATTTACTTATTTATTTATTAAATCGCTATCATATACATACGTGTATATCTCTTGATTTCTCATAAGTTGACAATCTAAGTTTTATTTTTAAAATGGTAAAAACTATTCAACCCCCCTTCTAGTTTCTACAAAGATGTTGCACTAGATAAGCTAGACGCGAAGGCTATGAAGTACACATTCATAGGTTATGGCTCAGATGAGATGGGACATCTCTTTTAGGATGCGAAGGGTCACAAGGTCATCCAAAGTAGATATGCCATATTTAATAAGGACCCTCTTTACAGAGACAAGGCTACAACGTATTTTAGTAACTTGACAGCGCAAAAACAAAATGATCAAGTGGCGTTAGAAGACTGTACAGACAACCTTGAAGAGAATACCAAGATTGCAGAGCATGGTTTGATTTCAGAAAACACTCAGATCTCAGGTGGGAGCTTAGATACGAGTGGAGGATATGAAAGTAGTAGGAGCTCACACAGTAGTAGAAGGTCAGATAACGAAGACAGAGACATTGATGTTGTGAAAGCAATCTTTGTTACTCTACAACAGGTACGGAGGTCCAACAGAGAGTCCAGAGCCCTACAGAGGTAATCACCATCAGCAAACTACTTGCTTTTGACATAGAATGGTGAGTGCCATAGTTCTTTTATGTCATAGCTTTTGATAGCAAGACACCCGTTTAGATGGAGAAGGCTATAAATGAATAGATGAGTTCACTTGAGAAGAACCAGACTTGGTCCTTAGTCGGATTACCAGCAGGAAAGAAGGCATTACAGAGCAAGTGGGTGGTCAGGGTTAAAGAAGAGCAGGATGGTAGCAAAAGGTACAAGGCATGATTGGTGGTTAAGGGTTTCTAACAAAAACATGGAGTACACTACAATGAGATCTTCTCTCTAGTTGTGAAGATGACTACAATCAGGTTGGTCTTGAGTATTATAACTGCAGAGGACTTGGTAGATCCGTGCGTTTAACAAGCGCCTAAATTCACTTCTTTTTAACTTCTAGCACTTGACCTTATCTTTATTGTTAGGAATAAATCTTCACAAGACTTAATACTGCCAACAGTACTAATGGAGTTAGTACTGCCAGTACAAACTTAGTACTGCCAGTGTTAATTAATACTGCTAGTAGAAAGAGTTAGTACTGCTGATGGTCAAAGCTGCTGAATTGAAGATAAGGATGCATGGAGATTATTTCGGGATGTTTATATTTGAATTGTAACTGATCCTAAAAGATAGGTTGTTATCTTTGTAAAGGACTCCTTGTGTTCTAATAATGGAGGATCTAGTTTTTAGTATAAGATTACATCAAGTGATGAAATTCTTTAAGAGGAGAAAAATTGTAAATACTTCAAGGTTTGTGACACCCAGTACTTCAAGAGTACTCGTATTTTCTTATTATATTGAAGCAGCCCCCCAATCTACCATCCCCCACTTTTAATTTATTTCATCATATGTTTAGTGTTCATTGTTTGTTTTGGGTATTAATGTTCCATAATAAACTTCTCATAGAGTATCAATGTTGTAGATTTCGCTTATACTCTGTGGTAGTATACATACATAGTCTCTATCTTTGTTATTTTGTTGTGATTCTTCATGGTATACAACTATTTAATTCGTTAAAGATTTCATATCAAGGGGGGGTCTACAAGTCAGGTATCAGTGCCGGTGCTTTGAGAAACTGTGTTCTAGAGTAAATGGAGAGTTAGAAAAATTCATCTAGAACAATGCGTTGGCAAGCTTCAATGCTCAAACTGGAGAGTATGTAGATCGTGGGGAAATCAGAATCAAGCAGTACTTTCAGATCAAGATTTGCATTATGAGAGGTACATAGAAATTGAAATTTATGGGTACCTTTCCTATTACAGCCCAGAATCTTGTCCATCAATAGCATTAATGTATGATTGTGCCTATATACATGAGAAAAGATTTGCCAAAAAGAATGATGTAAAGGCTCGAAGTCTTCTTGCTCATGGCACTGCCAAATGTGCTTCACTTACCTTCTCACCAGTATGTGATCTCAATCAATGTTTGATGCCATTAAAGCTAGAGTTGGAGGAAAATGAGCAACCAAGAGGACACTAGAAGGCTTATTGAAGCGAAACAGTATGAAAATTTCAATGCTTCAAGTCAGAATCTCTTGATTTTATCTTTAACAGGCTTCAAAGCTTGTTGTAGGTTAGGCAAATTTCGGTGTATTATCCTCCTGAAGATCAAAATGTTAAAATTTTTGAGGAGCTTACCTTCTGAGTGGGATTACTATGTGGTTGTCTGGTGACAAACCCGAACTTTGATACTATGGGTTTGGATGGATTTGTACAATAAATTTTAAAATTGATGAAACAAAAAGGTTAAGTATTTATGCTGTTATCAATGATGATTAAGAACTTGGCATTTCTAACCATTCGAGTCAAGCGTGTACTAATACAATTAATACTGTTAACACTGGAGTTAGTACTCGCAACACCAAGGTTAATACTGCTAGTACTGAAACTAGTACTGCTAGTTTTAGTGATGCCACAGTTATGCCTTTTTGTGCTCACTCAAAACAAGGGTCTCAAACTAGTTCAATGAGATCTGAGCAAAAACCCCCTTTTTTGTCATTGATGATGATTCGAAGAGAAATTGGATCTACCAAGTGGTATATGGCATGCTAAGCATGAGGGCAAGAAAGTTCTATCAGAGAACTAGAAGGAAGATTATCATTAATGGAAGCAGTACTGCTGGATATGATAAATCAAAAGTAGAATATTTCAACTGTCATAAAATGGGACATTTTTCCAGAGAATGCAGAGCACCAAGAAGTAAAGACAACAGAAATTAGAATCAAGGAAGCTCATCAAAGGCAGTAAGGATTGAAGATGCTTCTGAAAAAGAAATGTGTGCTATAGATGGTGCTAGATTTGATTGGAGTGACATGGCAGAGATGAATTTTCAAGCTAACTTGGCCCTCATGGCTTCACAGATTCTGAGGTATCAAATGATAAAATCTTATTCTAAATCTTTGTTTCAAAATTATGAAGCTCATAACGAAAACAGTATGATGATTTACTTGTTAAATTAGATGATTACTTGGTTTACAAGCTTTCTACATTACAAAAGAGGTTTAATCAATTCTAGAAGGGCAAATCATTAAATATTAAAGATATCTGAGTCCTTATTCTGAGGAAATTGCTTTGCTTTAAAAGAAGTGTAGGTCACAAAGATATCTAATGGATTACTTAGACTGGACTTGAAAGGTTAAGGAAGAATAAGAGGGGGTTTTTTGAGTTTTTAAGATTGAAAAAGTTTGAAAATCATCAATAGATTAGATCAGTTCGTTTGAATCAGACTAAAACTGACAAAAGCAAAAGGATTTGGATACAATGTGTCCCCTAACTCATCCTTTGATTCTAAATAGACCAACACCCCTAGATTTATCTTATTCAGGTCTACAAGAATTCAAACAACCTGAGGTAAATGAGTATGGACTTAGAGATTCAAGTGTAATGCCTATCACTGGTTGTGATAAAGAGTCAGATAATTCTAAAGAGAATACTGATGACTCTTTAAAACAACAACAAAAGACTGATTCTAGCTTAGTTAAAGTCTCATAATGGTAGACAAAGGATTGGAAAGAAAAGTTTTTCTATCCTGCTAATCAATGTTAGGGAAGATGAACCTAAAACGTAGAGAGAATAAATTTTGCCTCAATCATGAGATGGGTGTCAGATGTATGAGGAAGAAGTTGAGTATATCCCTAAGGTAGAAAAGAAAACTGCTATACCTTCTGCTACTAAGAAAGAATGATGTCAGTTTAAACCTGAAAAAACCAATTAGAAGGTCAGTTAGGTGTGTAGAGGATGTAAGGTCACGGCCTAGGGGGAACCAAAGGAATTAGAATGGTCAAAAAAATCTAATCAGTTAGGATGTAACTTTGTGTTTAATAATAAGGCATGTTTTAACTGTGGAAGTTTTGATCACATTCAATACAGCTGTCCCAAACATATGGTTCCAAGAGCAGTCTTAATAAAGACTGGCCTAAAAACTGTTAATAATGCAAGGCCTGTTATATATTTGTTAGGGTTGTTAACATGGTTGACTTTTAGTACTGCTAGGTCTTTTAATACTGTTAGGCCTTCTTATATTGCTCACCCATAATCAACAGTCTTTATGCTAGACCATGGAAACATTTTCATAATCAAGCACAATCAACTCGTTAATGGGCCTTTTACAAGAGAACAACATTAACAAAAAGGTTAAATAATCAAAATATTAATACTGGTAGACAAACTGTTAATACAGTTAGGCAAAATGTTAACACTGTCAAGGCAAGGGGATTTAATGTTGTTAAGCCCTCGGCATGTTGGGTTTGGAGACTATCAAACCAATGGGCAATTATCAAACCTAATGGTGCATCACTAGTCTTTAACAAATATAATTACATTGATGCACAAGGCAGATCCAAGTCAGTAATGACTTGGGTCCCCAAAGATAACTAACTTCATAAGTTTTGTGTGCAGAGCAATTCTCAGCTAAATGATAAAGGATTTGTGGATAGTGGATGCTCAAGGCACATGTCTGGAAACATAGCCCATCTTTTAGATTTCAAAGACTTTGATGGAGGTTATGTTACTTTTGGTGGAGGAGCAAATGGAGGAAGAATTACTGGTAAAGGCACTATTAAAACTGATAAACTTGATTTTGAAGATGTATACTTTGTTAAAGAGTTGAAGTTCAACCTTTTTAGTGTCTCACAAATATGTGACAAAACGAACTATGTTCTTTTTACTGACTCTAAATGTCTTGTTCTCTCTCCTAATTTTAAGTTGCCTGATGAAAATCATATACTTCTTAAAATTCCTAGACAGAATAACATGTACGGTTTGATATGAAAAACATAGTTCCTAAAGATGGTTTAACTTGTCTAGTTGCAAAGGCTACATCTGAGGAATCAATGTTATGGCATAGGAGGCTTGGTCATGTCAATTTCAAAAATATCAATAAACTTGTCAAAGAAAATCTTGTAAGAGATTTGCCTTTAAAAAGATTTGAGAATGACCAAACATGTGTTGCCTGTCTCAAAGGCAAGCAACATAGAGTCTCTTGTAAGACCAAGGCCTTTAGTCCCATTACTAAGCCATTGTTTATGCTACACATGGATCTTTTTGGTCCAACTTTTGTTAGTAGTTTAATGCATAAAAAATACTGCTTGGTAGTTACTGATGATTATAGTAGATTTTCATGGGTTTTCTTTTTAAGAACTAAGGATGAAACTAGTGAGATCCTTAAAAACTTTATCAAAGAGGTAGAAAACCTAGTGGATAAGAAAGTTAAAATAATCAGAAGTGATAATGGGACAGAATTTAAAAACCATGTGATGGATGAGTTCTGTAGAGAAAAAGGTATCAAAAGAGAATATAGTGTAGCAAGGACACCTCAGCAAAATGGTGTAGCTGAAAGAAAGAATAGGACTCTCATTGAGGCTGCTAGAACAATGTTAGCTGACTCTAAGTTACCTACAACATTTTGGGCAGAAGCTGTTTCTACTGCTTGCTATGTACAGAATAGGGTCTTAATAGTCAAGCCTCATAACAAGACTCCTTATGAACTCTTTAGAGGTATTAAACCAGCTATAGGCTTCATGAAACCATTTGGATGTCATGTTACTATTCTCAATACCTTAGATAAGTTGGGCAAGTTTGATGGAAAAAGTGATGAAGGTTTCTTTGTTGGATATTCCTTAAGTAGCAAAGCTTTTAGGGTATACAACATTAGAACCAGAAAAGTTCAGGAAAACTTGCATGTTGGGTTCTTAGAGAATAAACCTATGGTAGAAGGAAATGGTCCAAAGTGGCTGTTTGATCTTGATTCTCTAACCCAATCAATGAATTATGTACCAGTGGTTGCAGGGACTTTTTCTAATGATTTTGCAGGTATACAAGGAGTTTCTGAGTCTAGTACATCTTCTCAACAAGATCAAGATAATCAAGATTGTATTGTCATGCCAATTTGGAAGGATGCTTCATATTTTGATGATGCTTCACCCAGATCTGTTGCTGATGCTCAATTACAAGATCAAAATGGGACTCATGATGATTGCAGTCTTCAGAATAATGGTACTGCTGACCAACAAGTTAATACTGCCAGTCCAGAAGTTAATACTGGTAGTAGAATAGTTAGTACTGCTGTCCCTGAGGTTAATACTGCTACTCCTGAAGACTTGGTGGGACCAAGTTCTACATTTGAAGAGGAGGTGGGGGAGCAAGAAATTGAATTGGGGAACATTTCACCATCTTATGCAGTTCCTACTACTCCTCACACAAGAGTTCACAAAGACCACCCGATTGATCATGTAATTGGTGATGTGCAGTCATCTGTTCAGACAAGAAGGATGACAACTTCTTACTCTGAACTAGGATTTCTTGGTGCCATATATGAAGGAAAGACTCATCAGGACCTTCATACATGTCTTTTTGCCTGTTTTCTCTCTCAGGAAGAACCAAAAAGAGTTTCTAAAGCTCTTAGTGATCCTGCCTGGGTTGAAGCAATGCAGGAGGAACTCCTACAGTTCAAACTGCAAAAGGTATGGGTTCTTGTAGATTTACCTAAAGGACATAGAGCTATTGGTACAAAGTGGGTCTACAAAAACAAGGCTTGTTGCTCAAGTACATACTCAAGAAGAGGGCATAGACTATGATGAAGTCTTTGCCCCTGTGGCTAGAATAGAGGCAATCATAATATTTTTGTCTTATGCTTCTTATATGGGTTTCATAGTCTACCAAATGGATGTCAAAAGTGCTTTCTTGTATGGTCAAATTGAAGAGGAGGTATATGTCTGTCAACCTCCAGGTTTTGAAGACCCTGATCATCTTGATAAAGTCTATAAAGTTGTGAAAGTACTATATGGACTTCATCAAGCACCTAGAGCTTGGTATGACACATTGGCCACTTATCTCTTGAGCAATGGATTTCAAAGAGGCCAAATTGATCAGACTTTATTCATCAAAAGTCAAAAAGGCCATATCTTGCTTGTTCAAATCTATGTAGATGACATTATTTTTGGATCTACCAAGAAGGAGCTTTGTGAAGAGTTTGAGAAGCTTATGAAGGATAAGTTTTTAGATGAGTTCTATGGGAGAACTTACCTTCTTTTTGGGATTGCAGGTCCAACAGAGAAAGAAAGGCATTTTTATCAGTCAAGATAAATATGTCCATGAAATTTTGAAAAAGTTCAACTTCTCAGATGTGAAGTCTGCCTCCACTCCCACAGATTTGGAAAAGCCTTTGGTTAAAGATGGAGATGCTGATGATGTTGATGAACATCTTTATAGATCTATGATTGGAGTCTTGATGTATCTTAACAGGCATCCAGACCAGATATCATGTTTGCAGTATGTGCATGTGCAAGGTTTCAGGTTTCCTAAAAAACTTCCCATCTCTTAGCTGTCAAAAGAATCTTTAGATACCTTAAAGGCAAACCATCTCTAGGTCTTTGGTATTCTAAGGATTCTCCATTGGAGTTAGTTGCTTACACTGATAGTGACTATGCTGGAGCTACACTTGATAGGAAGTCAACCACTGGAGGTTGTCAGTTTTTGGGAAATAGGTTGATTTCTTGGCAATGCAAGAAACAAACTGTAGTTGCCACTTCTACAACTGAAGCTGAATATGTGGCTGCTGCAAGTTGCTGTGGACAGGTTCTCTGGATCCAAAACCAATCGGGAATATCTCTTCCGGAATCTTTTTATCATTGATTCTTACTTGTGTATTTTAAGTGTATACTATCAACGAATCAGTGTTCAACATTCTAAAACAAAACATATAGAGATTAGGCATCATTTTATAAGAGATTGCAATGCTAAAAAGTTGATTCAAATGGCTAAAATTGACACTCAACATAATGTAGCAGATCTTCTTACAAAAGGTTTTGATGCTGGTAGATTTCAGTACTTGGTCTCAAGTATTGGAATGCTCAATCCCTAAGGCCCAAATCTCTTGTTTGTTTTGTAAAGTTTGTTAAATGTTAGTACTGTTAAGTCTTTGTCATTTAATACTGCTAGTTCTAATTAGTACTGCTAGTTATATTTAAAACTGTTTGTTAAAACTGTTACTTATAGTTAGTACTGCTGGTTATTTCTATGTATCACTGTTAATCCTGTTAGTAACACTTAATACTGTTAAACATGACAAATGTTTAGATTATGTTTTTCTTGGTTTTAAGCTAACTTTTTCAGGATAAACAATGAAGTGTGAAATTGGTTACTCCATAATGTATTATTTGAGGGGAGGAAAAATGTTGGTTGTTCTTGAAGTGTTGGTTGTGACACCACACAACAAATGGTCATCAGTTCACCATGTCTAATAGACATCAAGAATTGACTAGTCCAGAGCAAACGGCTACTGGTAAAGACTTCTCAAATCCGTTTATAGTTGATAGTTTACTCAAAACTATATGGTTATCATTGCACCATGTTTTTCTAATGAAGCAATGGCTAGTCCAAAGCAAACGGCTATTGGTAAAGACTCCACAAATCCGTTTATAGTTGATAGTTTACTCAAAACTATATGGTTATCATTGCACCATGTTTTTCTAATGAAGCAATGGCTAGTCCAAAGCAAACGGCTATTGGTAAAGACTCCTCAAATCCGTTTATGGCTGGTAGTTTGCCAAAAACTACACTTTGTGTGAGTTTGTGAGCTAAAAGAAAAGAGAGAATTGGTGAGGGGGGGCCTCAAAAAACAGAAAAGAGAGCTTGTGTGAAAAATAGACAGGAGCAATGTGAGTTTAAAAGAATTGTCGAGATTAAATGTGAGCTTAAAAACAGAAAGAGAGATTGTGTGAATATTATCTTTGCATAATAAAAGGTTTGGAGTTTTACTGCTATGGTGGTTGGAGAAGTTGAAGTTAATACTGCTAGGCTTATTTTAGTACTGCTAGACCAAATTTAGTACTGCTGGATGACCGTTAGTACTGTTTGGCCATAACAGATTTTTAATTAATTAATAGAGCCGTTGAGATATTTCTGCCAAATACCTATGGAATAGGGGTTTGACCAATTGGACTTTCGTGATTCTACTATAAATTCACATGGTTTATTCACGATAACTTCAAATTTCTTTAATTTGGTCAAATAATATCTCTACGTTTTCTCTATATAATTGCAATTAACTTTCTCCAGCCTTCATACTTACATATACGATCATATCCCACTCGATTACTCACATTTTTAATCATGGCAAACTTGGAATTTTGTGACAAGCACAACATGGTCGCATTTTTAGAGAAATCTACGGGCAGTGACGGGTTTCATCAAGTCATTGATTTCCTAACTCGAAGTCACATTTGCTATGCACTCACTAAGAAGCCAGATGTATGTGTCTCCTTTATCAAACAATTTTAGAGGTCTGCTGAAGTTACTACTGCTGATAACGGAGAAGTCAAGATTACTGCTACAATTGATGGTCACTCAATGACTATCACTGAAGCTTCTTTACGATGACATCTCAAGTTGGATGATCAGGATGGTGTTACTTCTCTACCCAACTCTGAGATCTTTGAGCAATTGGCGCTTATGGGATATCACACTAACTCAGATAAGTTAACTTTTCAAAAGGGTGCTTTTTCACCTCAATGGAGGTTTCTTATCCACTGTATTCTTCATTGTATTAGCCCAAAGAAAACTATTTGGGAGCAGTTTAGTAGTAACATTGCCATTGCTGTTATCTGTTTAGCTACCAATAGGAAGTTTAATTTTTCTAGGATGATTTTTGAGCATATGGTGTCCAATATCTCAAGTCCCCATAAGTTTTTGATGTACCCTAGGTTCATTCAGATATACCTAGATATGCAGAGACACCAGTTTCAACAACACACAAGAACATATCATGTTCCCTCTCTTAGTATGAAAGTGTTTAACAATATGAAGAGGCCAACAAAGGGTTATTCAGGCTAGGAGGATGATTTATTCCCCCACTATGCTAGATGATACTGCACCTTCCACTTCACCTTCTAGAATCACATCCTCTCCTTCCCACTCACCTGAACATTCACCTTCCCCTACACCTTTACCTTCACCTGAACCTACCCCTGATCATACCACTTGCCTGATGTAACACAAAACCATTACCTACACACCATCACAAACTCCATCTCTGGAGCAGAATCACCATTTTCCCATACCCTATGACTACACCTCTCATGTTTGTTCACTCACATAAGAAGTGATGAGATAGCTTGAAACTCAAATGAATTGACAAGATTTGGTTACCAAACATTTCTGACAGAATTGGTGTATTGGAGGATGGATTGAGGAAGACAAGACCCAACTTACTGTTCTGTATTACTAAGCTCATATCAGGGTCATGATATTAGATCGGCAAGAGTTAAAGATTGGGAAAGCAAGGAGACAAGCTAGGGTTGTTCTTTCAGATGATGAAGACATTGCAGATGATTCTTCCAAACAGGGGAGGAAATTATCTGATGTAGAGGTTCAAGAGAAAGCAAGTAATGAAACTGAACCTGTGATTCAAGATGTGACTCCTACAGAAGTAATTCAAGATCAAGAAAGCAGTGAAAAAGGAAGTGCTGAGGTTAGTACTGCTGGAGCAAAACAAGGTACTGCTAGTGAAGAAGTTCCAATAGTTAGTGCTGCTGAGGTAAACCTTAGTACTGCTAGAGGAACTGTTACTTATACAAGAAGGAGTGCAGAGAAAAGGTCAAGACAAGATAAGGGTAAAGCCATAATGATATAGGAAGAGCCCAAGAAGAAGTCTACGAAGGAGCTTAAACAAGAAAGGTTAAGTTATGCTGAAGCCATCAGACTTGAAGAGCAAATGAATGAGGAACAAAGAGCTCAGATTGCAAGAGATGAAGAGATTGTTAGACAGTGGGATGAAGAAGAAAGGAAAAGAGTATGGTCTGAAAGCTATGGTTACTAGAAGATTGATTGGAATGAAATCCTTCAGTCATCAGATATCATTCTCTAAAAATGAAGCCAAAGACAGTTGCCCAAGCAAGAAGAAATATGATCAAATACTTGAAGAATCAGGGGAATTACAAGATTAGTGACTTCAAGGGAATGTCTTACAATGACATTAGGTTAATCTTTGAAAAGGTTTGGGATTTTAATCAAAATATTGAGCCTATGGATGCAGAGCATGGAAGTGAAAACAAAGTCTCCTGAAAAGGAAAAAAGTCTCCTGAAGAGATTGTGGAAGAAGAGGTTGATACTCAAGAAGAAATGAAAAGAAGTTGTTATAAGAACCTGGAGCAAAGAGAAAGGAAGTCTATTCCTAGAAAATAGCACAAGGAAGAGACAAAAGTTGGAGGAAGATAGCTGAGAAAGAAGACTCAAAGGATTTTTTGATATTATACCAAAGAGAAGAAGTGCCTATAGAGGTTGAATCTATATCTACAAAGTTTCCAATTGTGGATTGGAAGACTTGTGTTTTGACAGAGACTTTCATGTACTATCAAGTATTCAGAGGAGATGGAAATTCAAAGAATTATAAGATACTGAGTGAGATGCTTGAAGACTTTGATAGATTGGATGTAGAAGAATTGTACAGATTAGTCAAGGAAAGATATAGTACTTCAAGACCAGAAGGATTTGATCTGATGCTTTGGGGAGATCTACATACTTTGTTTGAGCCTGATGAAGATGATGAGATTGGGAGAGATCAGCATGAATAAAATCTTTTAAGCTGGAGATTATGTGATTTTTGTGGTATCCATATTTTGTTGATGGAAAATGGATTGGCAATTCATATGTTGACAGAGAAGAAGTATCCTTTAAGCCAATAGATGTTGACAAAGATGTTAAGTAAAAAATTAGAGGTAGATCATGAGAGATCACATGCATTTGAACTCCTCAGGTTTATAAGATCTCAAGTACAGAAGTGACAGAAATGTTTGAAAGAATCATCAGTAGAGGAAGAAGACTAGAAGATTTTATTCAGAAGAAACTTGATGATTTGAAGGACAATCACAAGTTTAGGGGAGGATTATTGTTAGGAATAAATCTTCATAAGACTTAATACTGCCAACAGTACTAAAGGAGTTAGTACTGCCAGTATAAAGTTAGTACTGCCAGTGTTAATTAATACTGCTAGTAGAAAAGAGTTAGTACTGCTGAATGGTCAAAGCTGATGAACTGAAGATAAGAATGCATGGAGAGTATTTCGGGATGTTTAGTTTTGAATTATAACTGATCCTAATAGATAGGCAGATATATGCTGTTATCTTTGTAAAGGACTCCTTGTATTCTATAAAAGGAGATCCTAAGTTTTAGAATAGATATACTTTTCAAGTGATAGAAATACTTAGAGAGAAAATTTGTAATAGCTTCAAGGTTTGTAACCCCAGTACTTCAAGAGTACTCGTATTATCTCAATAATATTGAAGCAGTGTGTTTTGTGTTCATTGTTTGTTTTAGTTATTACTGTTCCATTAATAAACTTCTCTAAAGTATCAAAGTGTAGATTCCGCATACACTTTGGTATACATACTAAAGAATCGATCAAGGCGTGGGATCAACAGCAAAGTTTAAGGCAGAACAAGAACAAGAAAGGCTTGATCATGAAACTGCAATGGAAATATAAGAGGACATGTTGCCAGCAGAAAGACAAAGATGGCTCAGTTCATCAAGCAGCCAAGGCTTTTACTGATGAGGAATGGGATGATATTTTTGGCTCAGAGTTGCATCTGACAAAGACTTTGTCTCAATAATTTACAAGCAGGTGCAAATGTTAGTAATGAAGATCTACAAGAAAAACTTGTTTGAACTGGTCAATCAAGAAAGAAGTTCTTTGCTCAACAAAGGGCTGAAGCTAAGAGGAACAAGCCAATGACTCTTGCTCAACAAAAGGAGTACATGTCTACTTACATCAAGAATTAAGAAGGAGGCTATACTCTTAAGCAATTGAAAGCACTTTCATTTGAGGAGGTTAAAGAGATTTTTGAAGCTACTATGAGAAAGGTACAATCCTTTATGCCTATGGATTATGAGTTGGAAGTTCAAAGACTAAAAAAGAGCAGGTAAGTGTTGTAGAAGAACCTGCTAAAAGATAAAGGACTAGAGAAGCTTCAGGGTCAGTTCAAGAGCAAACAAGTGAAGAACCAAAAGCAGAAGAACTGTCTCAAGAACAACTACATCAGATGATGATGGTAATTCTAGTAGAAGAGGTTTATGTTGAAGCCTTACAGATTAAATATCCAATTATTGACTAGGAAATTTACTCTAAAGACTCAAGAAAATATTGGAAAATTATCAGCGATGAGGAATATATGAAGCTTTATCAGACTTTTAATGATATGTTGAATAAAATTTGAAAGATGATTGGAACGCTTTAGAATTTGGTTAAGGATAGATTCAGAACACAGAAACAACTGAAGACAAGCAAGCAGTACTTTGGGTAGAGTTTTGAAACGGTTATTTGGAACCTGAGACAGTGATATTTTTGGAAAGCTCAGAGTATATGCATGATCCTTTGAACTGGTGGTTATATGATACATGTGGTGTTCATCATGTGTCTATAGAAAGAGGACATGATATTTACATGCTGGTTGAGAAGGATTATCCACTACATAAGCACTGTTGGACCTTGATGCTGTGTAACAAGCTGAGAGTGGATTAATATTCTGATATGGCAGAGGAGCTTTTAAAGAAAATCTTCATACTTGTAGAAAGACCAAGGCAGTAAAGTGTTTGAAAGAATCCTCTCAGAGCCCAAAGTTTTTTACGTTCAGGAAACTTGATGATTTGCGAGGTTAAATCACATATTAGGGGAGGAATCTATTGGAATCTAAAGTCTACACACCTTAGTCCTGTGCCAGTAATATTAATATGCTCATGATATAATAACAGTACTAACCGTTAGTATTGACCAGAAGAACAGCTTAGTACTGCTAGTACTAACTTAATACTGCTAGAGGACTTTATGCTGCTGCATGAAGATTACAACTGTTGGAAAGATAAAAGCGTGTTTTGTGATATGTATGGACTGATTCAATATATAATCCTTATTGTTAGAAGATATGTGATATTTATTAGAACGTCTTTGGAGATTTGTAGTTATCTTGTAAATGACTCCTTGGTGTATAAAAGGAGATCCTAGGTTATGGTTTAAAAAAACACATCAATCAGTCTTTCTTTGTATTTATAGCTTCAAGGTTGTAAACCCTAGTACTAGACAGAGTACTCGTATTATTCATCATAATAATATTGAAGCTTTTTGGTTATTTTTTTTTGTTATATTCAAGTTCATTCATTTACTACATTACAGTTTACTATCTACATTGATTTCTTCCATGTAATTATGGTAGATTCTTTTACAATATTTTTTTTTTTTTTTTTTTTTTTTTTTTTTTTTTTTTTTTTTTTTTTTTTTTTTATGCATACTTTAGTATAAACAAAGTTTCTAGCATAGTTGTCTTGAATCTATTCAATATAACTAACCCTTTAACAAGGTTTACAAGATCTAGTTGGGATCATCAAAGCAATAGTAAAAGGATCTACAATCCGACTTTCATGCAATCATAAGCAAATACAAAGGAGGGTTTAGCCTCGCATGTTATAAAGGAAGTAAGATAAATCAATCACACACAATAGCAATATAGAAGATATGATAAATAAATTACTTGAATTAATACATGGATCCAAGGTAGTACAATAGGGGTAATAACCTTACTTGAATGAAAAATGGATCCAGGTAGTAAAATAGGGTTTTGAGGGCTATAAAGACCTATGAAGCTACTCAAGGATAGGGTTCGTGCTCCCTAGTTATACAAAGTTTTCCCAAAAGTTCCTCACTAAAAACCCTAAAAATGGTTTTGTATATATAGAGGTATCTCGGCGACGGCGTTGCGTTATGGTCCTGACCAGCCCCCACCCCCCCCCCCCCCCCCCCCCCACGTACCATGGCTGTATTCTAGACCCTCTTTAAGTCGGTCACGTCTGACACTGTCTCTAAATTTAGACCGTCGTCACTGTATAGAACCAAGACGGCATCGCTTTATGCTTGCGGACAACCGTCTCCTCGTTCTGTAAGCAATACTTCTTTAAGGATTTGGTGTAGGTCCGTAATCTCATCGTTTCTTCTCCAAATGACGCCCAAGTCATGTTTTCCTCCAAATGCCATCTAAGTGCTAAAAATACAAAACAAATGATTAAGCACATAATCTAGGTATATTTGCATGATTGAAGGGGTTAAATGACCCTGAAATAGTGGATAAATAAACACTCATCAAAATACCCAACACTTGGGATTTGCTTGTCTTACGCAAATAGGCTTTTTCCCCTAGACAATAGCAATATGAGGGTCATTTAACTTACTCTTTAAAAGTATTTTACAACACAACCTTCTAAACCTTGTAATTAAAAGCACAGAAAGCATACACTAGCACCTCACATAAGTGTTTGGGATTCTCTATTTCACTCGGTGTATAATAAATTATAACATAATGGGAAAACGGAAAATCAACACTCATTACCGTCATACATATAAATTAACCCATAGGCTTGGTAAAGATCAAACCTCCACTGTGGGCGCAAGATTATTATTACTATCTAAGTGGTCTTTAAAGAGTTGTGGGGTGTAGGTGTAAAGATATCATATAATGAAAAATGGAAAATGGATAATATTCATTTGGTTTGGCTTTGGGTGAAATTTGGGAGGTGGAAAGCGGTAGCTAAATTATTCATAAGAATTCAGTTGTTTTTTTTCCCCCCCCCCCCCCTTTTTGTTTTTTTGTTTATATTTATATATATTTGTTTTTTTTTTATTTTTTGTCTTGGTGCTAAGCCAAGACTCGGACACTAGATGTACAAAACTCTATACTAAAACACTCTACACAATCTCTTTATTTTTATTTTCTGTTATTTTATTAACATAATAGTCACAGGGGGCTTATAGATGCACCCTACATTGCAGCTTTTTACATTATTTTACAAGAAAACTATTTCTAGACCGAATTGAGCTGGATAAAATAATTATGGAGCTTATTGAGCTTATTTGGGGGTGATAAATTAATCTTCCCAAATTTTTCATAAGATGAATACTTACCATGAATCTAATCGTCTCTAATACTGTATAACAAGGATAAGGACTTAGCAACTGTGTACTCAATAATTAACTTGGGTTAAAACAATAATGTACATAAAAAGCGAGTACATACAAGGTAGGCTAAGGCGATTTGGGTGTAACGATTGGTTTAGAGGGTGACTATTGCTCTTCATTAATAGTCCGGCTTAACCAGAAAATTACAAGAACCATGAAAAAGGATAGGCTCAGAGGGTTGTACTAGGGGTATCTTGCACTAAAAATGAGTGCATGGCAAGGGTGTGGGATAGTTATATAATCGGATTGTGATACCACTCCATAACAATTACAGGTTTAAAAAAGGCGTTCATCTAGTGCCTCTTATATTAGCAATCCTAATACTCACTATTGCGGTCTAGAAATGCATCATAAAAACATAGTTCTAGAAATTAATATACTGCGTCGTACATCATTTAATTTAATACCGATACCAATGCTCCAAAAAAGGCGACAAAGACCATACGTACACATCCCTAACGACGAAATAAACACATATGACTGCATTCGAACATTAACTCGAGGAAGCTAAAGGTATAAACTATCTTGGGTATCAATAATGGATACCCGAATTCCTAAAGATCTAAAGGCGAACCTCACATTTTTAGGGTGGAAATTTGAGGGTTTTTATGCTAGTCATACACATTCCTATCCATGAGACGCTATTAATACTCGGTTTTCGTCAGTATGTTCATAATTTTTTTAAATTTGGTGTCAAAATTACCTTTATAGCTATGTTTTTGAGATCGTACCATAATTTTAAGGAACAAGCAAATGGCAAATGAAGGAAATAGTTTCTAAGGCTTATTTCCTACACTTAAGTTGAACATTGTCCCTAATGTTCTATAGAAGTACCCATTACAAAGAATAAAGGAAAGAAACAAGTAAAAGAAACTAGTACTCCCCTGGTTTGCTCAATAATGGAGAAGAAACATGCGATAACTGGTTAAATTGTCCTCCAAGAATCATCTAATGAAAACTTCCTAACAACTTCCAGCTCATCTAATCAAATATACCCTGTATCAAAGACAAATGACAACTACACCAAAATAAAATCGGTGGGATATATCTTTACCGGGGAAACCTTTACCCAAAATCAAATCGACGGGATAGATAACAGATACAACTGAATTTAGGGTTGCGACTCTATAAAAAAGCAGTAAGATAGGATGAGAGTAATGATATAATTGTAGGTTTATGCAGGTTTACAAAAGAATTAAAAATTTTAAATATTGCACATTTTATTTTTCAGAAATATTTGAAAATTTTCAGATTTTCACATAGCTAGAGGCACGATGCCATCAGGATAAATCCTGACACCGTCTCCAGCTTCTGTGAAAATTTCTTCTTCGTTTTTAATGAGAAATTTCCTATACGTAATTTTTATAATTCAAAACTGAAGAAAGCATGCATAAAACAGAAGTTAAGTCCATTACCAATCTAAGACTTGAAACTGATGCAAATTAATCTAAAGAATTTATTTCAAATGTTTGAATTAGGTTCATAAAAAACCGCGATATTTCCCTACATTGATTTGTTGCAAAAATACCTTTGATAGCATAAGACGAAGTTTACAAACAAACAAAGCATGATTACCACACTAATTCAAACATAAAACAAAAAATATAGAATTAAAACACAAGACACTCCTAATATGCGGGAAAAGTAAATATTAGGTTGCCTCCCAAAAAGCGCTTTTCTTTATTTATGAGTCTTGTAGCTAGACTCGAAGTCACACGTTCTTACGTGACTTCTCCTTTGTTCTTCCTCCTGGCTTTTGCGGCCATCAAACTTCAAATGCCTCTGCACACATACTCGTCATACTTGTATTCGGGCCTTTAGTCTATGCTATCCGAGTAGTGGGTTTTCTCACAGTTATCATCATCACTCTCTACGATGAAAGGAGGAATGAGATCGGTGCTTATATCCGTAAAATCTATGTGTTTGAACACGTCCATTTTATGGGGCATTTTAAACACGATCTTTTCCTTATCTCTTTCAAACATGATCTTTTCCTTATCTCTTTCAAACACGGCTGTTCCCTACTCTTTATTATACACAAGCCTGGTTTCTTCTATAAATGGTTTTCCGAACACCATTGATTCGAGGTAATGATTGATAACTGATAATCGTTATAGATACGTATCAAACTAATAACCCTCAATAATATATATATATATATATATATATATATATATATATATATATTATATATAATATATATATATATATATATATATATATATATGTATATATATATGTATATATTATTGAGGGTTATTAGTTTGATACGTATCTTAACGATTATCAGTTATCACTTCATTACCTCGAATCAATGGTGTTCGGAAAACCATTTATAGAAGAAACCAGGCTTGTGTATAATAAAGAGTAGGGAACAGCCGTGTTTGAAAGAGATAAGGAAAAGATCATGTTTGAAAGAGTAAGGAAAAGATCGTGTTTAAAATGCCCCACAAAATGGACTTGTTCAAACACATAGATTTTGTGGATATAAGACCGATTTCTACATTTCCTCCTTCTCATGTTAGGGCGATGTGTATGATGATACTGTGAGAAACACTACTCGGATAGCATAGACTAAAGGCCCGGAATTACAAGTTGCCGAGTATGTGTGCAGAGGCATTCGAAGTTTGATGGCCGCAAAAGCCAGAGGAAGGAGGAAAGAACAATAGGAGAAGTCACGTCAGAACGTAGCTGACTTCGAGTCTAGCTTACAGATCTATAAATAAAGAAAAGCGATTTTTGGGCGGCAACCTAATAATTACTTTCGTTATTAGGATGTGTTCTTGTGTTCTTAATTCTATATTTTTTGTTTTATGTTTGAATTAGTTGTAATCATGCTTTGTTTGTTTGTAACTTCGTCTTATTTGCAATCAAAGGTATTTTGCAACAAAATAAGTGTAGGGGAAATATCCGGTTTTATGAACCTAATTCAAACATTTGAAATAAATTCTTTAGATTAATTTGCATCAGTTTCAAGTCATATGATTGTAATGACTAACTTCAGGTTTTTATGCAGTGCTTTCTTCAGTTTTGAATTATAAAAATTACGTATAGGAAATTTCTCATTAAAAACGAAGAAGAAATTTTCACAGAAGCGGGGGGGGGGGGGGTTGGAGACGGATGTCACGATTTATCTGATGATCGTGGCCCTCTAAAGCTTTGTGAAAATCTGAAAATTTTCAAATATTTCTGAAAAATAAAATGTGCAATATTTAAAATTTTTAATTCTTTTGTAAACCTGCATAAACCTACAATTATATCATTACTCTCATCCTATCTTTACTGCTTTTATAGAGTCGAAACCCTAAATTCATGTTGTATATGTATCTATCCCGTCGATTTTATTTTTGGGTAAAGGGTTTCCCCGGTAAATATTATCCCACCGATTTTATGTTTGGTGTAGTTGTCTTTGTCTTTGATTACAGGTTATATTTGATTAGAAGAAGCTTGGAAGTTGTTAGGAAGTTTCATTAGATAATTCTTGGAGGACGATTTAACCAGTTATCGCATGTTTCTTCTCCTTTATTGAGCAAACCAGGGGAGTACTAGTTTCTTTTACTTGTTTTCTTTTTCCTTTATTCGTTTTTATGGGTACTTCTATAGAACATTAGGGACAATGTTCAACTTAAGTGTAGGGGAAATAAGCCTTAGAAACTATTCCTTAATTTGTCATTTGCTTGTTCCTTAAAATGATGGGTAATATATCAAAACATAGCATAAAAAGGTAATTTTGACCCAAATTTAAAAAAATTTATGACACATACCGACGAAAACCGAGTATTAATAGCGTCTCATGGATAGGAATGTGTATGACTAGCACAAAAACCCTCAAAATTCCACCCTAAAAATATGAGGTTCGCCTTTAGATCTTTAGGAATTCGGCGGTATCTTTAGTGATACCCAAGATAGTTTATAACTTTAGCTTATTCGAGTTAAGGTTCGAATGCAGACATATGTGTCTATTCCGTCGTTACAGATGTGTATGTATGATCTAGGTCGCCTTTTCTGGAACATTGGTATCGGTATTAAATTATATGAGTGTACTAGTAGTATATTAAATTCTAGAACTTGTTTTTGTGATGCATTTCGAGACCGCATAGTAAGTATTAGGATTTGCTAGATAAGAGGCACTAGGATTAACCCATGTTTTAAACCTGTAATTGTTATTATGGTCACATCAACTATATAACTATCTCACACCCTTGCCATGCACTCATTTTTAGTGCAGAATACCCCTAGTACAACCCTCCGAGCCTATCCTTTTTCACGGTTCTCATAATTTTCTGGTTAAGCTGGACTATTAATGAAGAGCATTGTCACCCTTGAACCAATTGTTACACTCAAATCGCCTTAGCCTACCTTGTATGTACTCACCTTTAGTACATTATTATGTTATCCCAAGTTAATTATTGAGTACACAATGCTAAAGTCCCTTATATCCTTGTAAATACAGTTTTGAGACGATTAGGATTCATGGTAGTATTCATCTTATTTTGTCTTTGTTTGGTTATTTGGTGTTTTTCTATCTTATATATTTGTTTGTTTATCTTTTTTTAGAACGACGAGTTAGTACAATACTAAGTTGGTTATTCGATTCTATAGTACTTACCCAGAAGGTAGTCCATGTCAGCCTTGAATAATAATTAGTGATTCGATTCCATAGTACATACCCAGAAGGTAGTCCTTGTCAGCCTCGAATCGACACATCTATGGGGCAGAATTCCACAGTTTCCTACCTTGAAGGAAAACCCCCATGGAGAGACTCGAACTTGAGACCTCTCGCATGTGGTAACAACCTCCCCAAGGTCGCCCTTGGTGGCCAACTGAGCTAGCCCAGTTGGTTATTTGTTTGTTTATCTATTAGTGTGTAATCATGACTGGTGATGCTTTTAGTAGTACTATTTTGATTAATAATTTAGATGTTGGTAATCCTCTTCATATACATCCTAATAATAATAGTAGTACTAATTTGATTCCATTTAAACTGCTTGGTGCTGAAAACTATAGAATCTGGGTTAGTGTTATGAAACTTGCTTTGGAGACTAGAAATAAGTTTGCTTTTCTTGATGGAACTTGTGTTAAATCTGCTTTTCAAACTAGTGATAATTTGATGCATTAAAATGCAAATGTAGTTTTTCCCTTATATGGTATATGACCCTAGGCATGAATATTCTTGGTCTAATTATTAATACACTGTTGTCTTGCGTATTTAGGTTGTCCAGTGAACATAAGCCAAATAGTGATGGTGTTTGATGAGGTGTCATTTTATACACTATTTCGGGGTCATTTAACCCCTTAAATCATGCAATTATGCCCAGATTACGTGCTTAATCATTTGTTTTCAAGTTTTTAGCACTTGGATGGCTTTTGGAGGAAATACACGTGACTTGGGCTCATTTAGAGAAGAAACGGACAAGATTACGGACCTACACCAAATCTCTTGAAGACTTTTGCAAACAGTGGCTGGAGACGGCGTCGCAGGTATAAAGCGATGCCGTCGTGATCTATCTAGTGACGGTGTCAGGAATTTGGCGACGGCGTCAGGACGTGGCCGACTTAAAGAGGATCTAGAATCGTCTGCGTGGCGACGACGTCTGGATTACAAAGCGACGCCGTCCCGTCGACATCTCTATAAATATAAATCCGTTTTTAGGGTTTTAGTGTGTAACTTTGTATAAACCTAGGGAGATGAACCCTAGTTGTTTTAGGAGCTTTATAGGTCATTTTTAGGGCCTCAAAACCCTATTGTACTACCTTGAATCCATGTTTTAATCAAGTAATGTTATTTATCATTAATCATTCAATATGTCTATGTGTTGTTTGATTGATTTATCTTCTTGCTTTCTTTATAACATGCGAGGCTAAACCCTCCTTTGTATTTATCTATGATTGCATGAAACTTAGGTTGTAGATCCTTTTGATGTTGCTTCTTGTTGATGAATGCTCGCGTTAGGCTTTAGAAAACCAGCCTTTATCTGTATCACTGTTGATATGTCTAGGGAAACGCGAGTAGTGTAGAAAGGATACCATCGGTAACAGTCTTCATACTACCTTAGCCACTATATGGTTGATCCCTCTTAAGTTATTTCACATGCATTTAATATACTCTTATGGGCCTTGTAATAGTCTTCATACTACCTTACTTGTGCGTTGCCTTAACGGAATATTAAATAGACGGCGGGTTCGTGTAATCCGTTCATGACCTAGGAAATACTTACACAGATCATCACAAGTGTGACAAAGCAACGGATCTAGGAGAAGCAATCTAAGGAGTAGTGCATGATTAGGTAAATACATTTGCTTATTATAAAGTTATCACCAGTAGATTAGATATTAATTAGTTTACTAATTAGTTAAACAAACCAACCTCTCAAACCGTAGATTTACTTGCTTTCAAAATATAAAAACACAAAAAGAATCTTCTCTCAACCCCTAGAATTATGTTAGACCGTGATCAAGCCTTTCCAACATATACCCCTAGAGAATAATAACAACCCCCGAGTCTTGTTAATTACACTGCAACGATTAGGGTACACTGCTAGGGGATTGGTAAAACTTCATGTGAAGTTTCGCAACCTAACATCAAGGTTTTGGTACGTCGGCTGCGTGGGGAATAGTTAAGGTTTCGATCATAGTTTAAAACTTAGTTTTACCACTGAATCCTTTCAAGGTGTGCTTTAAATTCTGATATTAGCTTTCTTGTAGTCTATCTTTTCTTTGTGTTAATTGTTTCGTAATCCATTCTCATCAACCACCATAGGAGACGCGAATCCTATCCATACCCTTGGAGATTACTCCAAACCTAGACATGAGGGCTAAAGGTTTACCATTGAAGTCCCTGCTAGGAACAAGTGTGGTACCCTTCGATCGACACCATCGGTTGGTGCAAAACGGGTTTATCTGATCTCATTCTGCGGGAACTGTCGGTCTGAGGATCCAAACCAACACCTTAAGGATTTCTTAAAACTTGTAGACTCACTTGACCTTGACCGTGAAAACAGGGAAAGAACACGCATATGTTTATTTCAATTTGCCCTTCGCGATCAAGCTAGCAACTGGCTTAAACATCTTCCAGCAGGATCTATCACCACATGGGAGGATCTTACTACTCGTTTCCTTGCTCAATCTTTCACACCCGGAGAACCGTAAAACTTCGCAACGATATCCTGATGTTCCAACAACATAAAGGAGAATCTCTATCTGAAGCATGGACTCGTTTCAAAGACTTACTACAAAAAGTCCCTCGTCATGTCATCAACCTTTAGCTCCAAGTCCAAATATTTTATGACCATGTCAATCCCGTCACACGACGAACCATTGACCAATCGGCCGGTTGCAGCTTAGTGGAGAAGCGTATGGAGAAATCATGGCATTATTAGAGTACCTCGCCCTCTATGACAACGAAGTTAGAAGACCCAAGGGATTTCGATAAGCCGTTCAAGGCAATCTCTATGCTCATGATGTCCCAGTACATCCGACCGCGCTCATCTTAGTTCTAGATTAAGGTCCCAAACGTTTGATGGAAGGTCATCTTGCTCTGACTTAACTACTC
This sequence comes from Tanacetum coccineum, assembly GCA_026074375.1. Taxonomy (NCBI): domain Eukaryota; kingdom Viridiplantae; phylum Streptophyta; class Magnoliopsida; order Asterales; family Asteraceae; genus Tanacetum; species Tanacetum coccineum. The sequence goes on along the minus strand of BQNB010051324.1, from coordinate 9,196 downwards.
AAGTAAACAAATCACATACCTCAATGTGAGATCTGTAGTGGTCCCCACTGACACTTAGTATGCATGGAAGAACCCGAACAGCCTTTTTTTAAATATGCATCCTCGCGTACCAAACAATCAGCAGAAGGTAAGTGGTTACCACTTTTTAAGCCGAGCAACACAATCTTGGTGACACCTACAATCCTTCATGGAAAAGTTTCCCAAACCTTAGTTGAAGACAACTCAAAATTCCCAAAATAATTTTTTATATATCCCACCTAACGGTTCTTAACCACAATAGTTCATCCTGAACCGTCCTTCAACAAACAATCTCGGACAGTTTTTAACAATCAATTATATCTAAAGGATTGGTGATCAACCATCATGGCATCTCAAGACGCTAGTTATCCTATTTTGAAAGCCTGATTTCATACATACAATTAAGGCGAGATGACCAACAAAATCGACACAGTATTGAAGGCCATAATAGATCGAATGGTAGGAGCACTCCCTAGCGACACAGATAAGAACCCGAAAATAAACATTAACTCTATAACTTCGGTTTTGTCTGCTCGTTCTTACCCAACTGAACACCCACAATGCTCAACCCATATCTATGGTTTGATCAACACCATCATGATATACATCCCAAGCAACAAAGCGGAATCTTATGAACATAAGACATATAAAAAAATAAGGAGAAAGAAAAAGATTCAGTCGGGAAGGACATCATGATACCTATCCTCCACACCACCTGATCTAACAGTTTCATTCATCACTAAAAAAGTCTTAAAACTTAACTCATTCTTTAAATCGCTCGCCTTGGCCCCCTAATTATCCGACACAGAATTTGTTTGCACAAAAGGGGATGATGGTGACGTGATGTTTATTGAGATAGTTAAGAAGAATGATGATTCCCGTAAGGAGGAGCCCGAAGCAGGAGGATTAGAGGTAGAATATTTTGACATATTTCCAACTCGAAGCGAGCTTTCATATCACAAATATCTCATGTATGGCCCCATCCCCTTCAATATATTCCTAAGAAACCCATCATTACGGAATGAATGTCTGATATCATCAAATAACGTCATACGTTTACTATCATATATCTAGTATTTTTATACCCCCCACACCCTTATTTATATAATTATTGCAAGATATTGGTACTTAATTGCTTAAAGTTTATTATTGCAGTAATTAAGGAGTCATTTGTGAAGAAGAAGCAAAAAGGCGCAATTCTAGAACTTAAATGAAGACATTTGAAGAATACTATTTTCTGCACCTATACGCTGTATCCAGCAATGAAGATACGACGTATCAGCGCCAACCTTAGCACAGAAAACGTTGTATGATAATTTCTTGATATGGCGTATCCACTAGAACCAATAAGCTGTTATGCACAACTGTTTATTAGTCAAAGATTACGCCATTTCATATTGATTGACATTTGGTATCTTAATTGATTTTGTTCTTATCGCAGTACTCCAAGAAAATTAAACCCCTGTACGCCGTAATCCACTTATCCCCCATACGGCGTATCACGGCATATTTCAGGGACCTTATAAATACAAGACTCATAAAACGAGTTTTAGTGTGAAATATCTCTTCTCTGTATTGTATACAAACTCAAAGTCGGAATTTCTCAAGCTAGAAGAGCAGCCAAGGTTCGTGCACTACTCTAATTTCATAAATGACATCGTGTTAATTCGTACCTTTTTAATCATTCGATTTTTTTAATTCTTTGATCATGTTTTTAATAATGACAATGATTATGGGCTAATACCCTTGGGTATTAGCCATGTTTATGAAGATTATAATGTGTGGTTTGTTTTTAATCCGGCTTTGCTTTATTTTATCATTGTTGTTTAATTTGTTAATCGGCCTGTATACTTGTTTATGTTGCTTGTACATTGTGACCTATCATTCAAACTAGGTCTAGGGAGACTAATCCAGTACTAGATGCCGGGGATGGCTCTCTATGTTGTATTTTATATGCCTATGACCCATAGATCACAAATGACTCCTTATCATTACTCTTTGATTATAGCTCCTAGTTGACCAGCAGGTGGACCTATAAGTGTTCAACTAGTATTGTTCATTTATTAATTGGTATTTATTTTGGTGGTGGACTACCAGTGTATAAAACAACATCAATAAAATGCTATTTAAGTAGGGGGGGGGATGGTGGAGAATTAGAACGTACTTGTCCTCATTTTCACAAATAAAATGCTAACATGCCTAAAAATGGATCAAATTTTAAAAAAAAATTAGCAGAACTTTTTGTGAAAAATCACTAGTTACATTACCTAGCGCACTATAACCCTTAAATGTTGTGAGTAATATTAAGCTAGCCGTTTCCAATTGCTTACTAATAAATCCAAAAATATTGGTATGCGATAATGTAGTAGACTTTAAAACTTGGCTCCCAGTATATACTCGAGACCTCAATGATGGTGTTTACTATCGATTTTAGTTGGTGTTAACATGCTTGACTGGTAAATTTTATAGATTAAACCCAAAAAGCCTACATGTCGTATACTAACTAACTACACTACGTTAGTTAACACCTGTTGTTACCTTTTGCTTACTCTTTTTTTAGCGTAAAGATACCCTAGAACAACCTGTTGAGCCATCCTTTCTTATTCCTTCACAATAAAAAATTGTTTTGTTTCACCTTTACACCTTAGCCTACCGTGTAGATTAAAGCCTATTTGATCAAATGTTGTTAGTCGCTTTCGTGTAAAGTTTTGTAGTTCCTGCGTCAAAGTGAAAATTTCTCTATCTATGTAATGGTCGGGAAAATTGCACAATGCAATGGGAATGTTTGTAGCTCGTGTGTTTTTGCTACTTTCACAATTATGTATTATGTCTGAAAGAAGAAAAGTTCAAGAGAAAATTAGCCGGACAAATGATGATTATGAAGACGGTGAAATTACGCCGAGATTTATGATGTATTGTTGAAAAAAAAGAGAAAATGAAAAAAAAAAAAATATGAATGATGAAAAAGATAGTCGGTTCATAGAGCTTACACCGATGAAATTATTTGAAAGGATCGATTATTCGTTGATACGCACAAAAATCAATGATGTAAAGTATTGTAAAAAGTGGCCGATATCACCACTTATTTTGTAAAAGTATGTAAAGTTCGGGATGTAAGGGAAGTTGACCGTTATGGGAACGCCAACTTAGGTTGTCATTGTCATCTATGATCGAGACGTTTGTTTATAAGTTCGAGTCTTTGTCATGGAACGGTCAGGGAAAGTTACTAGCAACCGCACCTTATTTGTTGGCTTTAATCTATTTGTTTGTTTTATTTTATTTAACGAAATATTTACTTCCCTTTTATCCTGATAACTAAACTTTGGAATCTCACTCGAATGAGGATGTGTTGAGCATGGATCTGTCTATTCCGTCGTTTACGGCCATGTATTCATGTCTCAGCATTGCCTTGTTTGACGTTACGACTCTGGTGAAAGTCGAATCTCCACATCACTATATCTTCCTTCATCTAATAAGATATGATTAAAAAACTGAAGACTTTTAGGAAAAATCTGCGTGGGGAATAGTTAGGTTTTGATCATAGTTTAACTTAGTTCTACTCACTTGAATCCTTTCAAGTAAGAATTTAATTCCGTATATTAGCTTTCTTGTAGTCTATCTTTTATTTATGTTAATTGTTTCGTAATCCATTCTCGTCAATCACCATGGGAGACGCGGATCCTATCCGTACTCTTGGAGATTACTTCAAAACTAGCCACAAGGGCTACAAGAATACCATTGAGCTCCCCGTAGGGAACAACGTGGTACCTCTTCGATCCGAAACCATCCGGTTGGTGCAAAACGAATGCTCATTCTACGAACTTTGGTCCGAAGATCCAAACCAACACCTCAAGGATTTCTTAAAACTTGTGGACTCACTTGACCTTGACGGTGAAAACAGGGAAAGAACGCGCCTGCGTTTATTTCAATTTTCCCTTCGCGATCAAGCTAGCAACTGACTTGAATGTCTTCCAGCAGGATCCATTACCACATGGGAGGATCTTACTACTTGTTTCCTTGCTTAATTCTTTCCACTAAGAAGAACTACAAAACTCCGCAACGATATCCTGATATTCCAGCAACATCATGGAGAATCTCCATCTGAAGCATGGACTCGTTTCAAGGACTTACTACAAAAAGTCCCTCATCATGGCATCGACCTTTGGCTCTAAGTCCAAATCTTTTATGACCATGTTAATCCCGTGACAAGACGAACCATTGACCAATCGACCGGTGGCAAGCTTCGTGACAGAAACGCCGAAGAATCCTGGGCATTATTAGAGGACCTCACCCTCTATGACAACGAAAGTTGGAACGACCCAAAGGATTTCGCTAAGCCAGTCAAGGCAATCTCTTTGCCTCAAGATGTCCCGAGTACATCTGACCGCCGCCTCATCGATCTCGAATATCAAGTCCAATGCTTGATGGAAGCTCATCTTGCTCCAACGCTACCTACTCGAGTGAACAAAATCACTACCTCATGTGAGATCTTCAGTGGTCCCCACGACACTCAGTATTGCATGGAAGATCCCGAACAAGCCTTTGTTGAATATACATCCTTGCGTACCGACGAAGCGGGATGTAAGTGGTACACTTTTAAGCCCGAGCAAAACAATCTTGGTGACACCTACAATCCGTCATGGAAAAAGTCACCCAAACCTTAAGTGGAGACAACCCCAAAATTTCCAAAATAACTTTTCAAACCTACCTAACCGGTTCCAACCCACCTGTTCAATCTCGAAGCGTCCCTTCAACAACAATCCTTGAAGCTTTAACAATCAATCAAATCTAGAACGATTGGTATCCAACTTCATGGCATCTCAAGACGCTAGATTTTTTTCAAGTTTGAAGCCGATTTCAAATAACAACAAAGCGAGATGACCAACAAAATTAACACAATGTTGAAGGCCATCACCGATTGATTGACAGGATCACTACCTAGCGACACGGTTAAGAACCCAAAACTGAGTATTTCTCCAGTTTTGTCTGCTCGTTCTTACCCAACTGAAGACCCACAATGCTCAACCCTTATCCATGGTTCGATCAACGCCGTCACAATCCATCCCAAGCATCAAAGCAACTTTCATGATGACGAGCCAGCAGAGAGTGAGGAAAAAGAGAAGGATAGCCCGAAAAATACCAATACCAACCCTTTCGCATCACCAGATCCATCCGTTTCGTTCATCACCGAGAAAGTCCAGAAACTCAATTCATTTTTCGAATCGTTCAGCTTGGCCCCCCAATTATCCGGCATAGAATTTGTATGCACAAAAGGAGATGATGGTGACGTGATGTTTATTAAGATAGTAAAGAAGAATGACGATTCCCGCAAGGAGGAACCCGAAGCAGGAGGGTTGGAGGTGGAATATTTTGACATGTTCCCAACTTGAAGCGAGCTTGCATGTCACAAATACTCATGTATGGCCCCATCCCCTCGATATTCATAAGAAACCCCATCATTATGGAAGGATGTCCATCAAACCTTAAAATACCATGCAACATTGGACATGTGCATGTGGTGAAAGCCTACATTGATCTTAACTCCCCTCTAAATATTATGACCCGAATGATGTATAATTGGATCATGAGAAGAAAACTCGACCCTAGGGAAAATTCGGATGGAGGAGTTAGAAATTTCAAGGGAAGGATTAAGGGGATGCATGTATTCGTAGGGAATTTCACTTATGTCACGGACTTCATGATTGTTGAAGATATCAGCTCAATCATTGACCCCAGGCTCTCACAAGTGGTGCTAGGAAAACCCTTTATTGAAATATCCAACATGACTCATGACCCACTCGAAGGAGTAGTAAGGTTCACAAAAGGGACCAATGAAGTTGCCTATAAAATACCCCAAAAGATAGAACAGTACAATTCTTTATTAGACTTAGAAAAAGAGAACACGAAATTGGTCTACCTTAGGAACGAGGAGGACAAGATAAAAGGAGTGGAGTACGTAATGAGCAAAATATTATGTAACACCCCCAAAAATACAACAATGCAGCGGAATACCACATGGGGTGCTACTTCATAATACACAGCGCTAGATA